>JAEANM010018410.1:0-10555 GCA_017656035.1 Myanophis thanlyinensis | reverse complement strand
GAGAGAGAGAGAGAGGGTGGGGGGACATATGGCTTAATAAAAAATACAGAGTATCAAACATAACTCAAAAGTATGTGAGGATATTAAAAGCAAAGTTAATGTGAATTTTAAATATAATTAACCATGAAAAGTTTGGTGAGAGAGAGAGACATTATTGCCATCTTCTAAATGCTGGGGGTGGGGAATGCAGCCCCTCGAGAACCAGGCAGGAGAAGGTCCTGTTCTGCCCCTGGCAGAGGGGCTGGCATCTCCCACTGGCCCTCTTCCACCCACCCCAGAAGCAGGAGGGTCAGGGCAGAGGGGGCGAAGCTGGAGAGCTTGAAAAGTTCACAGCAGCACTACCCGGAGGGCAGCTGGACAGAAGGTGTTTGCCTCCGCCATTCCATTTTTACTCCTGATTTTCATTTCATTTCATTTCATTTCAAGGGGATGCACCATCGCAGGGGAGCAGGGTGAGCCCCAGTGAAGGCCGAGCCACAGAAACACCACCAGCACAATGGACACTTTGCCCCAGTCTCTTTCCCTGGCAGCCAGGGGTCAGTCAGGAGAGAGAACAGCTCCTCTGGCCGCAACTCTTAGTTACGGCAATGGCGGGATTAATCTTGCAGGGACTGGCAGGACACTCAATAAATCAAAGATTGTTCCAGCCAGGCTGATGGACCGTCTCTCGCCTGCTCCTCCTCCAACCCTCGTCTTCCATGCTCCTGAAATAAAACACCTCTCTCTCCCCCCCCCCCAAATTCTTCCCAGTGCAAGAGCCACACATTTAGAATTAAATTATGGCTCTGCGTTCTCTTTGAGAACACTGCGAGGGTCTTCTATTTGCCCAGGCAATTTAAATGAACTGTATTATCTGCAGGCAGGATAGTTACATCTCTCAATTGCGTTATTGATTTCCTCATTCTTACAGTTTTCGTAATATGCTTGTTTTTTTGTGGACTTTCTTGTTTGTTTAACCCAGGCAACCTACCCCGGTATCCCTTTTAAGAGAAGGTGGTAAATTGTTTGTGAATTTTAACATAAAAACGACAATGTATTAATTAGCTGGCTTCACTTCAAAGCACAGTGTGATGTAAGCTGTCCAGATAAATTAATTGAAGTTGAGAACTACATCTTAATAAACCAACAACAGAGAATGGAGGTGGAACTAGACAGGTAATCACACAACCCCACCCAAAGCTGGATTTTACCCATGACTGGATTCTTGATGACCCCTTTAGGAAGTCCACAGGGCATGGCATAAAGTCCAGGGGACAACGGTGACGGTCGATTCATAGCTGCAGCATAAGAGGATTGGGTAAAAGCGGGCACAGCCTCATCCGGGTTATCATGGCTGCCATCTTGCTTTCTGAGCACATCCTGAGCAGATCCTGCCAACCTTGTCTGGGCTGTTTTTGATCCTGTGGCGTTTTCTGGTTTTCTCACCTGCCTTCTTGGTGGAGGCTGCCTGTCCTTGGGGGAGGGGGGTTGTGGTGGGCAGAGGGCAGGTTGCAAAACTCCATGGAATGGGGCAGTCAATGCTCCTCTTTCAGTGAAAGGGAGACTAAGAGGAGAGGAACTTTCTCGGGGGTCTCCCTGAAGGGGCTGCATGAGGAGGAGCCTTTCAGTTGGGACCACCAAAGGGAATGGTGGGAAGGGCGCAGCTGGCTGCACCTGGTCACCTTGACAGCCTGGGTGGCAGGTAAGCTGCTCGGCCTCCCTCCCCCCCACCCAGCACTTCCTCTCCACCTGCATGGTGAGGCTAGCATTAGGACTCCTTTTAAGGAACCTTGGGAAAAATAGCCGTCCCACAAATAACCCGTGACTGTGAGAATAGCTTCCTTCTCTCCATGGGAAGATCCTGACACACGCAAGTCATACACGGAAGTTGTGCAATGAGATCCAGATGCAGAGAAGCTAAAAAGTGAAGAGTCCTTTGTGAGCAGGCCAGGCGGGTGCCAGTCACCTCACCCCCCCCCCCATGGACAAAGGTGAGAAGCTTGGTCCCCCTTTTGCAGACCAAGACTAGTAAATCCTGCTGCCCCCTCCCCCTCCTATCCTGGCAGGGGCTGCCCCTCCCAGGAAGACACTGCCAAGAGCTGCTGAGGGTGGGGGTGGGGGGCAGCAGAATCGGCTGCCGGAGGGGCCAGTTCTGCTCAGAGCGCAGGAGGTGAGCTGGGTGGAGTAGAAAACAAGCACACCTTGCAATGGATGTAACACTCGGTGCATTTTCCTAATTAGCAAGACAGGCTTGATTTATTAGTTAATTAACAAAGACACATGTGTGATGAGATGACTGGGTTTATGCAGAGGGATGATTGACAGGCTGATTGGCTCTAGGAAAGGTTTAAATATTATTTTGAAATAAAAGTTTGTTTTGGACAAACTTCTTGCTCTTTCTTTTCATTTTAAGCAGCTGGTTAAGGTTAACCTGACTTTCAAAGGCATTGTGGGTCTGTGGGGGAGTGTGCAGATGTCAGATTGCAATGCCTCCCATTTCTGGGATTTCAGCAGAAAACTTTGGAGTAGGACCCCCACATGCCACCCATCAAGACTGAAGGACGAGATAGCACCAATGGCGCCAGAAGAATGTCGCCCCTAAAAAGCCAGACCCCAACCTGTCCTTTGGCCCCCTGTTGTTCCTTCTTGGAGCCCATTTCCATTGATCAGTCACAAATCTTGTGAACCAACCAACCCCTGATCTAAGCCCCACGAATTGGTCCACTAAGACCACCAATCCGTGTGCAGAAAGCATGGGGAAGACCAGGAAACGCATTGCTCCAAGGCTCTGCCAGGGCCCACAGAAAGAGACCCCCCCCTTTCTAGCCCTCTCTTTGCCCTCTCGTGTCTTCTCACAGACGGGGGCTGGGGGGGCTGTCTGGCAATGGCAGTTTTTGCTGAAGAATGCCCATTTGTGTGTGTGAGATGCCAACCTGATTTCTATAATAAAAGAAACAGTCGGGTGTCTTGCTTGTAGCTTGATGTCTCTGCTGGTGCAGTTTGTTCCCTGCCTGGAGGCTCTGCAGAAGGAGGAGGCGGCCGGGCCCTCCTTGCCGGGAAGGGAATGGATTGGTTGACAGGCGGTTTGACTTTGGCGGAGGAAGGGGGAGGAAGGGGGGTAGGAAAAGGAAAAACAACCAAGGGTCAAGTAACCGAATTGGGAGAGAGAATGCCCAGGTGCTCTCAGCTCACCTGCGCCCTGCTTGCTGTGGCCTGGACATGGCTTGCCCATTTGGTGGCTGCTTCAGGTCAGACCAGCACGGGCCAAGGTGATCCGGCTGTGGGTCCAAGTCCAAAGACCCAGGGCAAGAGAGAAGAAAGGCTTTCCTTCCTGGGGGTGGGGGAGTGGCCTTTGGGGAGGGCAAAAGGAGCCTCTGGCTGTTGATTCAACTTTGGGTCCAACAAGAATGGAGTTCTCCATCTTCTCTGCAGGCAGAGTTGCTCCAAAGGAAAGAGAAGGTCTTCTGGACTGGAACTGGACTGGAACCAAGGATGTCCGAGTCAGGAGTAGAAACCTTTGGCTTCTGCCTATCAGGGTCACAGATCTGGGTGCTATCATCTCTCAGGATGGCATCACCTCTTCTTGCCCTTTCAGGGTTTTCTCAGCTCATTGCACAAGGAAGATAAAACATTCAGAGAAGACCCAACGAGTGGCTTCCTTTTCTCTGGAGGAGACACAAGGCCACATGCACAGGGGCATCTCTAGGACTTGCTCTCGGCTCCCAGTGAAAAGCCACCAGAGCTGCAGCAACTGTGGATGAGCATGTGAGATAGAGCCAGACTTGGGGAGGCCAAGTCCTGGAAACATGGCAATGCCAACCCCCAAGTGCCGAGCAGCTCCTGGCTGGCTTCTCTTCTGTAGTTGCCGCCTTTCCTTCTGGCCTTTGCTGTTCTAATTCAGAGTCAGTTATGTGCTTGGTGAACCCAGCTCTCTTAAAGTCCCTGAAGGTCTACTTGAGCAGGGGTTGGTCTAGAAGACCTCCAAAGTCTACACTGTTACTGCACTGAGAAGTTGACCGGGTCCTCCTTTGCTGCTTGTCATAAATGAATTATTCCTTAATTTTGAATATCCTCTCCCTGCATTGGCTGTCATTCATCCCCTCCCCGGCTCCTCCTCCCCCCCCCCCCAGCAAGAGTGATCAGATTAAATCACTGTATCCTGGGGCATCTTTTTGTGCAAAGGATGCTGAAAGCTGACCGGCTGAGCAGGCGGGTGGGGTGGTCCTGGCTGCTCAGTGGGCAGCTTTTGAAAACCATCCAGAAAGCTGCCAGCGTGTTTCAGGAGAGACAGTGCGATGGCCTCGGGTTTGGCTTAGCAGGTTCAGTCATTCTCTCTGTAAAGCGAGGCTAATAGCCTGTGGTGATATAAGAACCAGAGGATGGAGGCTAAGACAGCAAACCATGGTTTGCAGAACCCTGTTAACACTTGATAGGAGGCCAGATCCTCTGTGTATGTGTGTGTGTTTGTGAGATTCTTTTGAATGCAGAACAAAGCTTGTTCCACGGTCACCTGCCTCCTTAGCCAGCCTCCCAGTTGTATCTGCTTGTGTTGCCCTGAAGGAGGAACCAGGGGAAGCCGGACTTCCAAAGCTGATTCCCTCTCATAGCCAACAAATCCAATTGTTTGGGAATCTCATGGACGGCCCTGGGTTATGCCGAGGATCAGTGAAGAATTATGCTTTCCATTTACTTGTCTGAAATTTCGGTTATTTTTCCTGCCCTGTATATGGAAACATACATTAGCTGTTCATTAAAGCATAATCTCCACATTCTGTAATCTCTAAGCAAACAAAGCTACATTGTCTGGCTTGCATTTGAATGAAACGTGGTGAGAGAGTCCACGGCAGCTGCTTGAGGAAGAGACCGTTTCCAAAGCTCTCCAGATGCTGGCTGGATCTTATCGTGTTTGTAAGGGAAAAGACAATCTGGAAGCAGAAGTCAACAGCCTGGTTAACAGGAAGGAGGCGAATTGCCAGAGAGTTTTGGTCTCTCCCCCCCAGCCCCCAAAAGCAAAATAGCAAAGATGGCCAGGGTTTCCTAGGTAGCTGCCGAGGTGGCTTCCTCTGGGCCCAAGGTCCCTTCCAGGCCTTTGACTCCAACTAAGCCTGAGAACTTTTGAGTAGGGTTGGACTTGCCGTGTTTTCCAGGTTCTCACTGTGGTAAGTCCGGTCATGATGTTTAGCCTCTGAATCCGGTACTTTATTGCTAGCGAATGTTGTGTAGGTTAGTTAATTGCATTATAGGTAGTCCTTGACTAAAACCATTCACTTAGCGATCATTCAAAGTCACAACAGCAGTGAAAAATTGACTTATGGCTGGTCCTTGCACTTACAACTATCACGGCATTTCCCACGGTCATGTGGTCAAAATTTGGGTGCTTGGCCGCTGACATGGTTGGAAGTTTGGCATTTTGGCATTTGACTGGTGCCCATTCTCTGCTGGTGAGAAGCAGGCAGTGGCTGATGGGGTCAGGAGATGTGGCGTCTCCTAGGGCTTGGGGGGAACCATCTCAGGAGGCCTTGAACCTTGAGGTCCTCTCCTCCTCTGAGGACATGCTGCAGGATCTTGGAAAGGGAGAAATGAACGCATCTCTCTTCATCTCCCACCTGCCTCACAGAGAGTGCCTGGCTCTTCTTCCCCAGGGTCACTCACGTGGGTGTGTGAGTGTATATGGGCGTGCATGTGTGCACTCCTCTGACCAATAGAGCAGCTTTAGGTTGGGCAAGTGAGAGGTGAAGATACAGGCACCCTACCCCAATCCCGTGTCATGGTTTGAGGCCTGTTCATGTTGCTGAGCTCTTCCAAGGACAAGCTTGGAAACTGATCCCATTTGAGCCTTCCAGCAATCCTCTGAAGCGAGGCAGCAGCGAGGCATTTGATCACCGGCTTCCCTTGGTCAAAACCCCAAGCCTCTTTGTCACAGCTTGCTGACTTCCCTTGACCAGACAGCCAAGGATGCATGCAAAGGCTGCCTCCGGACTTCACTCTTGAAACCATAGGTAGAGTTGGTGCCCCTTTGCTTGGGGGCTGCCCAGCTGGTTCTTGCAGAGCAGGCAGCCTTGAAGCCCTGCAAATGCACCCGGTGGGCTTTCCCCTCCCTGGTGCTGTTGGGCCTTTCCACGGGGGAAGGTCGGCCCTCATTCCAATTGCATCAGGATGAGTGACTGCTGCCTATCCTCGTTGGCAGCTGGCAGATATTCTGTGCGCTGCAGCCAAGTGTGCCCAACGGGTCCTCCAGAAGGAGTGCCAGGTCCTTTTCAGGATGGAGAAAGAGCTCCTGGAGTGGGAGGGCAAGGCTGAAGTTATCAAGTTCTTTCTTGCTCCTTTTCTGAGGAGTCGATCCTATCTTCTCCTTGGGCTCAATTATGGCTTGCAATATCGACGGCCCTCTCTCCATCACCCTTTCTTACCTACTTGCACAAAAGCAGATAACTCCATTAAGTGTGATGTGAGCAGATTTGCCAAGCGAGCTTTATCTCTGGGGCTGCTGGTATCCAAATTACGCATAACCAATAAAGCTGTCGGCAGACTTTGTGCCGAGTGAGAGACGCTTGCTGGGGTTGGCAGAGGAGGGACCATGCACAAGTTGCTCCTTTATATATTTCTTCTCTTTTTCATGACCAGGATGGGAAGAGCCAGAGCCAGGGGAGAGAAGGGCAGGTCTCCAGGCCCCCTTTGCCCCTCTCTGCTGGCCCTGGGAGGGACAAGCCACTCCCCCCACCTGTCAGAAGGGACCACCAATCTTTCATGTGAATAGAACATGGAGAGAATTGCTGGTGAAAGGGGGCTTGAAATGATGAGGATGGGTTGCCTGATCCAGGCTTCCTGGGGTCTCTGGTAGGAATGAACTACTCGGGAGGGGGGGTTTGGAGTGGGAAGGGATCCTTCTAGGGGCTGCAGGGGTGTCTCCTGCAGATGGTTGAAACCCAGGAACAGCCCTTCCAGGGATGAATGGTTGTCTAAGGGAAGAGGGCACATCTGGGTTACCATATGGTGCTGTTAGGTTAGATAACATTTGGTAAATTGATATTATTCTATAATTTTATTGTTGCTTGCTTGTGTGTACTAGGCTGTGGTGCTAAATAAGAAGAGTGCTGTGACTTGCAGCTGCCCCAGCAACCCCAGGAGCCCTTGGTGGGAGGGTGAGAGGACCCCCTCTCACCTTAGGAGAGAGCAGTGGCCCCTGGGATTCCCAAAGGGGGCACCTCTGCCCTCCTGGGTGGCCTCTTAACAGGGTGCAACCAGTGTAAGTGTGGGGGACTGAGGCCATTAGGGAATACTGCCTGCAGGTGAAGACTGGTGGAAGCCATCCAAGCAGGCCAGGCTTTGAACAGGGCTTGGTCCCTCCGGCCCTTTCCTTCCGCTTCTTCCTCTGCCTCCTCCTGCTTCTTTGCAAGCTGCCGAAATGATGGCAGACGGCAACGCATATTTAACTGCTATTTACATTCAACAATGTCTCTGTGTGGCTCTGTTTTCTTTCCCAAACACTGTAATTCCTCCAGGCATCTGGCTGGTGTGACTTGGAAACATGCTGGAGAGAACAGCCGAGGTGAAGCTGGACGCATTCGGCATTTTGCCACTGCTGGCACCCAGGCCCTTTTGAACCCCTGCCAGGCTGTGCATCATGGGCCTCCTGCTCTCAGGGAGGTAACTTCCTTTCTCTGCATATCTGTTGGGAAATGGGCTTCTTGCTGTTCCCAGGTCCATCATTGCCTCATTTCTGGTAAATCATGGACAATTTACCAGAAATTTTAAATGGAAGTTCCATAAAGCAGACTGGGGCATAGGATGCCCAGTTAGGACTCAGAAAAGCCATGAATGATGAGCCAAGGCCAGCCCGAATCAGGAGTACAGTAATGTTATTAATTGACAATGGGTGGATACATGAGAGAGGTATTGTGATACGAAGCCCTTGGGTTCAGTCCAGGAAGACAGAAAGGAACTTGTGCTTATGACATGCTGCCATTTTGGGCTCCAGGCAGTCCATGAGCTTTTTGGCAGCTGTCAGCTTGGTGGCTTTACTTCTGGTGGCCCCATGCAGGATAGCTTGGTAGCTGTATCTGGACTCTGTAGTTGGGACCTCCCAGGATCTTGGCTTTTCTGTGTAAGAGCCATGGTGGTGCAGTGGTTGGAATGCAGTATTGCAGGCTAACTCTGCTCACAGCCTGGAGTTCAACCCTGACAGGCTCAAGGTGGAATCAGCCTTCCATTCTTCAGAGATTGGCAAAATGAGGATCCAGATTGTTGGGGGCAACATGCTGACTCTAAGCCACTTAGACAGCACTGTGGGGTGGTATATATGTGCCAACATTTTCTGAATTGGCGTCTTGGGCAAGGTGCTGCCCTTCCCTTTCCAAGCTCAGGGTTTGTAACTGCATCTGCACTGATTCTGAAATTCTGATATTCCAATGCCGCCTTCAGCTCAGGATAACTCCGACTTCTCAGCCTTCCCGGCAGGTGCTTGCTTGCCATTGTTATTCCAAACACTGAGGCACAGTAATTACCCATAATTACTGGTAGGCTTTGGTCCAGTGACTATCTATACTTAACGCCCCCAATGAAATTTCCATGAAGGAATACAAGACCTGCTTCATAAACAATCCCAGCCATTTAGCAGGGTTTGCTCATTAGAAGAACCCCTTCTCCTCGTTAAGGTCTCAGCCTTCCAAGGGACCATTTTGGGCTCTGCCATGATGCTGTCCTGAAGAGGGGGCCTTTGGGCATGTGCAGACTGCCCTTCCAGGAAAGCTGTAGTGACCCCTGAAGTAGGACCAGCAGCACCAAGTCCAAGGAGGGAAGGAGCAAAAGGTCTAGGGCGAGAAGGGTGGCTCTTACGTGAAGCACCAAGGACCATTGGTGATGCTTTGAGCACCGGCTCTCCTTTTTGAGCTTGTCCTGTTGCTGCCAGGAGGCATCTCCCTGTTGCATTGTTCAAGACTGGGGTTACTAAGCAGCTAGTGTGCCCAACCTGATTCACCAGGAGAGCCTCTGGGCTGGGAGTAGCCAGATATGGTGGAGAAACCAGCATCTTCCAAGCCCGAGTCACATTTCCACTGGCACACTCACTTTGTAATGACTGATTCAGGCTTCACTTGCAACTTCCCTGAGCTTGGGATCAGGCCTCTTGAGCTGATACCACCCGCTTATCCCAAAGACGTCATTCTGCACCAATGGGCCAGGTTTGTGCAAGGCCATTAGAATGCACATCAAGTGCCTCCTTATCTTTGCAGCTGTTCAGTCTCTGGCATGCATGGTAGGCTGGTATGAAACCCTGGAGCATTTCCTCCCCAGTCCCTCCCCTTCCAAGCTTGTAATGTTGGCTTCAGCTTGAGCTTTGCACACCTGGGCAGGATGCTGCTGTCCATCTGCTGGTCATAGATGGTGTCTCCAGGGAAAAGACTGGCAGGACACTCAAGCACGGCCTGATGTCAACACAGCACCGCATTTTCTAAATTTCTGGTGGAATCACCTTCTCACCTCTTTTCTCTGCAGAAGAGAAGTGAACTTCATGGAGAAATGATTGAATTTCCTCTAAGGCTGCAGGGATCTTCCCCCCTCCCCCAAGGAGACTCCTCTATTAGCCTGTGTTTGCATGACACGGGCAACCCTGATTCCCTCTCCTGACCCATTGTCTTGAATCCGCTGGATTGTGGCACTGCCACTGGCAATCCAGGAACAATCGGTGGCTGAAGATATTTCTTAAGAGACTCATCCTTGGGCTGAGTCCAATGATATTCACTGCATATCATACCATGTATGACTGTGTATGTGACCAATAAAATTTGAATTTGAATTTGAATTTGAATTTGAGTCTGGGTGCCGTTTTGTCTGTCCAACTCTTTTTTGGATCTTCGACCTGACTACAGAGGGAGCCAAACCATTAATATTGCTCCTCTTATTTCTTAAATATAAAAAAAACGAGGCAGGAAGATGTTTTGTCACGCATCTATAAATGCCGTTCAGTGCAGGAAGTTGCATTTCATCATGCTACATGGAGAGGTCCTGACTTCCCTTCAGTTAGCAAAGGTCTGAGGAAAGACCCATGTTCTCCTTCTTTGTCTTCCAAAGGAGTTATTTGGAGCAAATATCATGGCAGTGGGGGGGGGGGGGGCGTGGCTCTCTGCTGCTGTCCATAGGGAGAAAACTTCCTTGGTAGCTGTTTTTCCCAAGTCCAGGTGGACCACAGAGGAGGGGTGGACCAGGGTCTCTCCTGCCCCCGGACAGGGCAGAAGTAGGAGCACATCACCAGGGGCTAAAACCAGCTGCCAGGGATATCACAGAGGGTCAGCCTGTCAGAGCAGGAAGTAAATTCTGAAACTGCTCAAAAATAGGAGACAAGGAAAGTGGAAGGGGGTACTTGTAGGTTTGTGGTGTGTGCGTGTGTGTGTGTGTATGTGTGTATGTGTTTGTGTATTGAGGAAAAAAGCTTAGTAACTATTGGAACCTATTTAAAAGAATGACACCCCATCCTCTAATTCTCTGTGGTTGCCTTTGGCAATACATGGGCAGTCTGATGGAGATAAGAGATAGGTAGAGACAGATACTATACTCTCTCTCTCTCTCTCTCTCTCTTTCT
>JAEANM010018409.1:0-12648 GCA_017656035.1 Myanophis thanlyinensis | reverse complement strand
GGGGGCCAGGCTTTGCAAGAAGCCTCCGAGGCGCATGGAAGCAGCTTCTCCCCCATCTCAGCTATTCAAGCAAGGAGCCGCCAACCGGGCTCCATCGGCCTCCCTCCCACCCCCCACCTGTCTGCCGGACGCGTCTTTCTGCAAAAACACACCATGCAAGGGGGATTCCCTCTGCAGCTTTAGGGCCGCGGCGGAAACACCGGAGCCTCCGTGCACCCTGGCTGGGTCAGCGGAGGCTTGGGAATTGCCCCCCATGGGGTGGGATTCCCTCCGTGGCTTCCTAGCCATGGTGGCGATGCTGGAGCCTCTGCGCGGCCAGGCAGGGCCGCGGGAGGCTTGGGAGTCCCCCCCTCAAGCAAGGGGGATTCCCTCCACAGCTGCCTGGCCGTGGGGGGGGGAGCCAGAGCATTTCTCCAAAGCATGTGACACTCGCTTGGCGTCCTCTTTTGCACATGCATACAACGGACAGAGGGGGGTGGTGGGGATACACTCAAACAAAGCCCATGCCCATTGAAGTGAAGAATGCAAGTCATTGTAAAGTAGTAAGAGGAGATCCTGCCTTTGATTGCAGTCTGTTTTAAAGCGGGATGCCACTGCAGAGGGAAAGGGAGTGAAAAGTTAAAGCTGCAATTTTAAAAATTGGACCTTTCCTCGGAACAGGCACGCAAAATTTGGGTGGGGCCAATTTCAAATCTCCACTACCGGTTCAGGTGATGTGGTGGGATCTGGTTGAATTTCACCTCTGTTCCAAACTACTGGGTGGGCAGGAGCTCGGGCAAATAACAAGCGTGCATCCCATCAGGTCTCCAACCAGAGCTGTCAACTTTCCACTTGAGAAGCTCAGCATCTTTAACTCCTGAGCCATTTTGCCCCCATAAGAATGCTAAATGGGCTGCCAGACTGGGAGTTATACTATCAGGCTACTGTCAAGTATTATTTGGTACTTACATAGGTGAAAGAATGGGTTAGTCTGAGGCATAAAAGATTAATAATCTTGGAGGGGCATGATCTCCAACTGGGTTGGCATGCCTTTTAATGATATGGAAAAAATAAAATACATAGCTATTTCCAAAGACGTTACATTAGAAATGCATTACTATCAGAATGGGTAAAAAAAAAAAAAACACTATTTGAAAATATCAGTCTGGCTTTCCATAATGGAGGCACTGATACATCCAAATGTTATCAACATGGAAAAAATATAGGATGCAAAGACATTTTGAATGAAAAGGGGGAACTCAAAACTAAGCAAGAATTGAGCAGTCAAGAGATTGACATAGCATAGTGGCCACAAATGCAGATACAATCTCGATATGAGAAAGACGCTAAAAGGTATGGTTTTTATAACAAAATAACAGAATTAGATCAGATATTACCAGGGACAGATGAAAAATTAATAAAGAAATATACAGCTAATTATTAAGTATTAAAATATAAGGTGAGCAAGTAAAGGAAACAATGATAGTGTGGGTTAAAATTTTTGGTTATATAATATAGTTAGATAAATGGCAGAAACTGTGGGATAGGAACTATAAGTTAACGATGTTAATTGCATATAAAGAAAATCTTTTCAAAATGTTTTACAGATGGCATTTTGCACCCACAAGATTGGCAAAGATGTTTAAGGACATGTCCGCTAAATGTTGGAAATGTAATCAGACACCTGGTTCATATAATCATATGTGGTGGACATACCCAAAGCAAAAAATAAATATTGGACAAAAATACATACATGATTGGAAAAAATTATAAAGCAACATATAGATTTAAAACCAGGAATATTTTTGTTGGGCATTTTGCCGAATAAGTATAACAAGGGGAATACAGATTTGATTTTACATGTATTAACTGTAGCTAGAATTGCATTTGCACAACAATGGAAAAAGGAAGGGATTCCTACAGATGAAATGTAATTAAAAAGATACTAGAATGCCCAGAAATGGATAGACTAACACTGAAAAATTAAGGAAAAGGGAGAAACTGAATACTTTTTAACATGGGACTTATTTTATCAATGGTTAACCAATAAAAACAGAAGTTATAAACATGGAAATATAAGAAAAGGACTAATGTTATAAGGAAGGATTGTTAAAATGGATAAGCATATATTATTATATAATTAATACCGATGTAATGAACATTATTGTAAATACTTTGATTATTTCCTAAAGTTATTTGTACCCAGACAACACACTGTTTAACTGGAAATGGAATTTTTATAATGTAATAATAATTTTATAAAAGAATGCTAAATGGAGGCAGTAAAGCCAGCTCAGTAGAATATTCATGACATTTCAAATGAGTTAGTGAAAAGCCTTAACCCGAGTTGGCAATTCTCCAAAAAGAAAATTGGGTAGGTGATGTTTCCAAGGTCCTAAAATGACATTTAGGGGAGTCCAAGGGTGGTGCCATGAATGTCACAATAATGGTTGTGATTGTCAAGTAAAGCCCCGTTCATTTTTACTGCATGTGAGATGCTGCGACTCTGACAAATGCAGTCAAAGTCCACAATCACTGCCCCAAGAAATACCGTGTTAGTGGCAGAGCCCAAATGATTTTCATCAAATGCTAAATACATTGGATGACGCAACCAAGTGGAAGGCAATGAAAAATAATGGATCAATTTTTTTCCTTTTTTATCAGAGAAAATAGAGTGACCAGTCCCAAGTTATATATAAATTGGGGGGGGGGGCACCCAGCCCTAAAGCAAACAGATTAACATTTGTGCCTGGATAGAAAATTTACTAAAGGTGGAAAAATAGGTGGTGAAATATTGAAAAGTACAAATACTCATAGAAAGATAGTAGAAATGTGTCCTATTGCAAGAAATGTATATTCTTGAATAAAATGAAAATGGTTGTATAAGAGAGCATGTGTGCGTTCCCTTTATTATACAGAAACAATGACTGCATATGTCAGGAGAAGATAAAAATAAGTTGAATATAGTGAGATTGGATTGCCTAAGAACTAGATGATAAAACAAAGATGTAGAAAAGAACAAACAGGTGCTGAATAAATGTGGATCAAATACAAAAATGAGTAAGCAGTACAAAATAAAATACTGTAGGTGGTTCTGTTATACAGACAGAATTAATGGGCTGAAATACACACACACACACACACACACTTTGTGAAGGAAGAGTGAATGGGCTGAGGAGAAAAAGAAGACGTGTGTGAATGGAATTAAGGTTTACAAAAATGGAGAAATGAATATTTCAAGGAAGAAAGGGCGACTTATGAATTGATGTGGCAGAACCGAGAATGGTTTGTAAAGATAGAAAGCTGCGAGACAATACAATGAATGTTTGGTGCAAACTAGATTGAGTTGGCAAGTATTTTTTTTTTCCCACATCCTTCATCTTTAATGAATTTTGCTTAGCCTAGCTCACTTGTTTTGTGTGATTTGTATAAAGTTGCTACACTGAACTGGAATAACATGAAGAATATCTATGTCTGCATATCTGTATTTCTATTTCTAAGATTTTTCTTCCACTCATTGAACCAGGACAACTATATAAGATTTGGGGGTAAAGTTTGTTACTCCATCCTTTTGTTCTAAAGTAAGCAAAAATAGTGGCCTAGCACAGAGGTCCCCAATCCCTGGGCAGCAATCCACTACTGGGCCGGAGCCTATTCAGAGCCAGATCACATGAGTGGTGGACTGGCACACATGTGCACGTGCGCAGCTCAATTTGTATGAGTGGTGGGTGGCATGCATCTCATCTTGCACAAGTCGAGCTGTGTGTGCATGCACATGCATGCCAGCCTGCTACTCATACAAATCAAACTATGCATGCACGCACGTGTGTGCCAGCCCATTGCTCATGCAGCCCAGTTTCCCTCTCTCCCCCTGCTGGGCCACCAAGCCACAAAGGATGCAGACCACTGGCCTAGTGGTTAAGACTCTGGGCTTATCAACCAGAAGGTTGGCAGTTTGACACCCAGGCACCATGAGACAGGGTGAGCTCCTGACCTTGTTCTGTCTCCTGCCAACCTAGCAGTTCAAAAGTATACAGATGTGATTAGATAAATAGGTATAGATAAAAAGTGGGAAGTGCACCTTAGCACCTAGTCATGCTGGTCATGTTCCCACAGAAGCACTTTCGGACAATGCTTGATTCCCCTCAGCTAGGAAAGAGAAATTAGCACTGCCTGCTAGACTCAGACATGACTGGACAGGGGACACTTTTTTCTTTACCTTTTTGTTCTGAAGTAATTCCTGTGAAACAAACAGCAAAGAAGCTAAGATAATTGTGTCTGTTAATTGTCATGGTCCTTGAATAAACCTGACAGAGCATAAAGCACATATGCACAGATATATTGGAATTGTATCTGTTATGTTCAACAATTTAGAATCACCTGCCAATATGCAATTATTTTATCCAAGAAAAATTTAAGATTATACTCCTACTTCATTATCATGTGAATCAGAATGGCCAAATTGCATAGCTCTTTTAAATCACTTTTTAGTGTTAATAATCCAAAAGTATAGATAGAATAAATCAAATTCTTTCAGACAAGCAAGGATACAATCTTTTTCAAAGAACCAAGAAATATAGCTTATCCTTTCTCATTTTTGATTAAATTTCCTGGTTCTAATCCCAATATATATAGGGTCTAATCCTATATATTTAATTTATTATTATGTTTTGTCACACAGTCAATCAGATACTGGATTTGCCATTTTAGCCACCTTTCAAGTCCTTCTCAAAATCTTGGGACAGGCAGATGTGGGTGTTTGATGGTCTTAAAGATTATTGTCACAGGATGTAAGCTGTTAGGAGCAAAGCTGCCTTTATTTATTATTATATTATTATATTTGAGTAATCTGCAGTTACCATGTTTTCCACAAAATAAGCCCTAGCATGATTTTTCAGGATGCTCATAATATAAGCCCTTCCCCTGAAATAAGTCCCAGTTAAGATCATTAGCCAGACAGATGCATTTAGTACTGTATTTCCCCCCAAATAAGATCTAACTGAAAATAAGCCTAATGTGTCTTTTGGAGCAAAAATTAATATAAGTCACAGTCTTATTTTCAGGGAAACATGAGTAGATTCATAGACTAAGACTGGTGAAACTCTAATAATTCAAGTCCTAACCAAGGAACTAAGAATTATTAAGGTAACCCTTGGAACAGGCAGTTCCAAGCAAAGTGATCTTTTTGTAAAATTAGGATGATCAAGTCTGATAAATTCAAAATACTGAGGGAGTCCTTCAGATATTATTATTACAGTTGGTTGCATAGACAGGATGATGTTTAGACTGGACATGACATTTTTGTTCACTTACTGAGTCCTTTCCAAGGACATGGGATAGACAGATATTGTTGTTTGATGGTGTTAAAAGTATCATTGCAGGATATAAGCCTTTTGCAATTGACTGATGGCAATTTTGTTAATGCTAATAGTGTTCAAGTATGTTTGAGATATTTTGGAATTGCACCCAAGGTTCCAATTACTATTGGTACTATCTTTGCCATTATTATTATAGAAATCTGGTGTCATGACTCTGTTGGTGGCTGAGTCTATGGAGGTGGACAAACCAGAGCTGGAACTGATGGAGATCGAGGGGGCGGCTTTGTTGGCTTCAGAGGGCTGCAGGGAGGAGCAGGACAAGGCAGTCCAGAGCCTTTCAGGCTTGAGTCAGCTTGCTAGCAGGAAGGAAAGGGGGCAGGATGACCGAGAAAGGGCATGCAGTGGAAATGAGGAGAGAAGGAGCTCAGACAATGAGCAAGGATCGCCCCCTCATCCCTGAGCATAGAGTGTGGAGAGAAGGTGGGAACAGTGCAACCCAACCTGACAACTCAGGAGAAGAGTGACCCACCCCACTTCACAAGGTACACCTGGGGACTGAGACTCAAGGAGATTGCTGTGGGGAGGGGCATTTGTTAGGAACAAAGGCTGAATTTGTGGAGTTTTGTGTGCCATCGCCGACGTCTGGCATTTGCAGGACTGCATACCTTCTTCCTTGCTTTGTCAACTCATTGCTTCTTCCTTGACTAATGGACTCATTGCTTCTTCCTTGCTTTGTGGACTCATTTCCCTGTTTGTTTGCCTCACTGGACTGCTCGCAGCCAGAGACTAGTGTGTGTGTGTGTGTGTGTGTGAGAGAGAGAGAGAGAGAGAGAGGGCGCTTTGCTCTGGGGTTTGCTGTGAATGTGGGAGAGTTTGGGGAAAGGTTGGAACATTAAAGGGGAGCTTGAACTCTCAGCTGGCTGTGTGGTCTTCATCAGTGGTGAAATGGTCCTGGTCCTGATCCTGGTCACACCGGATCTTCTAAACTGGTAGCAGCAGTTTCAATTTGGTCCTGCTCACACCCTTTCCTGTCCTATAGCAGCTTGCTTTTTTGCTTACCTTAATCAGTGTGGATCAGCTGTTTGGCGCACCTCCTCAGCCTTCCTAGTCATCCGGCTGCCTCTGGTGAGTGTAAATTATTTTTTTAGCAGCTGTGCAGCAGCGCATTTGGCACACATGTGCTCACACCGAACCGGTAGCAAAACCAGTTGGATTCCACCACTGGTCTTCGTGTCTTATCCAGGTCATTACATCTGGAATCCCAATGTGTAAAAGCACACACATTAACACAGTCAAAAATAAATTGTTTGTTTTAATCTAGTAAAAGGAACAATAGTCAAAATAAAATCATAGTCTTGTCAGATATAAATACTAGGACTGCCTATACCAGTTAAAGGTTCTTCATGGAGCCTAAGTGAACTGTTTAGATCTCCAGGAGCTCAATTTCCATTATATTTCATATGTATCATATAGCAATGTCTAGTTTTAAAGAAATAAATATCATTTGCCACCCTGCTCATTACCCGGCTCAGTAATGAACTCAAAGGAGAGAAAAGAATAATCACTAATTTAATTTTTTTTTTAAAAAATGACAGCAAGGTTCATTATGTATACATTAAACAATAGATAAATTAGAAAGATATGAGTACTGCTGACATATATTTGTCAGGAGTTTCGGAACACTAAATTATCTTCAGAAACAAATTCCCCCCCCCCCCTTGTCCTAAAAATGAAAGAGAGATACTCATTTGTATGCTGCATAGATGCAGGTCTGTTTCATTGCTATGGTTATTACTCTGATAGTATTTCAAATGATCTTCTCAAATCTCATAAACCAGATGTTACATAATTACACTGCTACATAAACTACAAACTGGCTTAGTCACCGAGAACTTACTATATACTCGTCAGAATCAGTTCCTTAATTTTTATCGCTTTATAATAAGTTTTTAAAAGGTGGGGGGGAGGAGACACAATAAAACCAGTAAGTGTGAAGTTATGGTATATGCAGAACAATAATGTAGACATGTCAGCTTGTTTATTCAGAAAAAAAAGTCAATGAGTTCAGTTTCCAGAGAAGTGGATAAGGGATTGCAACCAAAGAATTTATTTGATTTATTTTATCAACTAAACATCCATATGTGGTTTTCTTCCCTTTCTGTTCTTGAATTTCTCTCTTTCTCTCCTCCTCTTGGGAACAATGACAGTGAGTTGGTTGTCTGGAGGGAACGACTTCTTCTGGGTCATCATTTAACCTCCTTGAATGAAAAGGAGAACAAAAGGAGGCATAACAAAAAGTAGAACCCATATTGTCCAGGTCCAGCGATGAAGCTGGGAGCATTGCTGGCAGCTTCTTGTCACCTTAGGCTTTAAAGTCACTGTCCCAGATTAGAAGCTATTTCTTCCCAGCTCCTAAGAATAGTAGTATTTCAGGAGAGAACAGAAAAAGTGAAAGGTATATGGTTGCTTGACTGTGCCAAAAACCATCTGACCTCAGCCAAGGTTATTTAAAATTAATTCAGGTTGCTAGAACACTATAAGAGCAGTGTGTGGAATTCTTTTCTAAAAAACTTCTCAATATCACACTTCACCCAATCTCTCTCCAGATTTCTTCTTTCACTCCTCCCCTTCCTGTACTCACCTTGAGATAACCATGGTTTTCTTTCTGTTAAAAGTCAGGGAAAAAAGAAATCCGTATGAGTTTCATAGAGACTGGTAGAAAAACATTTTTTATCAGGCCCAAGAAGCCAAATATTTTTTGAACCCAAATGCAAAAACAGATGCCAGGAAAAGATTCAGGCTGGAATTCCACGGTTAAATATGGTGTTGTTTGCTGTTATTAAAAATCAAGTTTTTTGGTGCCCAGGAAACAAAATATGTGATGTTGCAGTCAGGGAAAATGTTGCCCAGAAGGCCAAACTTTTTTTGAACCCAAATGCAAAAATGGACACTAGGATGAGATTCGGGGTGGAATTCCATGGTTTAAAAATGGTGTTATTTGACGTTTTTAAAAATTGAGCCTTTTTGGTGGCCTGGGAAGAAAATACATGGAAGACAAATGCAAAAATGGATGGTGGGATGAAGTTTCAGGTGGAATTCCATGGTTAAAAATGGTGTTGGATTATTATTTTTTTTAAATGGAGCATTTTTGGTGCCCGGCGAAGTAAATGCATGATGCCATGGTCAGGCAAAATGAAGACCAAGAATCCAAATATTATTTGAACCCAATGCAAAAATGGATGGGGGGATGAGATTCAGAGTGGAATTCCATGGTTAAAAATTGTATTTCAGATTTTTAAAAATTGAGCCTTTTTGGTGCCCAGGGAAGAAAACATGTGATGCCACTTTCAAGAAAAACGGAACCAAGAATCCAAATTTTTTTAACCCAATGCAAAAATGGAGTGTGGGATGAGATTTGGGGTGGAATTCCATGGTTAAAAATGGTGTTACTTGTCTTTTTAAAAATCGAGCTTCACACCTTCATAGACAAGAACTTAAAACGTGGATTTATCCAATCAGTAAAGCCATGAGTGACAGCCTCTGTTTTGTTCCAGGAGAAAAAATATGGGGTTTTTCGTCTATGTGTTGATTATAGGGGCCTAAATGCAGTGTGCAAAGAAAATGCTACCCATGGTCCCTGATGAAAGATATATTGGCGCATTTAGCCAAAAGAAAAATGTTCACTAAGTTAAACTTGTGGGAAGCTTATTACCAGGTTCAAATCAAGGAGGGTGATAAATGGAAAACTGCATTTAATTGCCCTCTGGGATGTTTCCAATTCCAGTGCTCCCTTTCAGCTTACAGCCCTCCCCCCCCCCGCCCCCAGTGTTCATGCAACTGATCAATGAAGTGCAGCATGACTTTTTGTACAAGGGAGTGTTGGTATACTTGAATGACATTTTAATATATACTGAAACTATGGAGGAATGTGAAATTGGTGTGGGCAGTCTTTAAGAGGCTCTGAGCTGCTGAACTGTATTCAAATTTTATCAAGATAAAATTGATTATCTGGGGTACCATATCTCAAATAAAGTAGTGGAAATGGATCCAGAAAAGGTAAAGGCAGTATTACAGTGGACCCCTCCCTGCACTAGGAGGCAATTACAAAGCTTCTTGGGTTTCACCAATTTCTACTGGCAGTTCATTCCATCATTCGCCATGATCGTATTGCCAATCACCAACCTTTTGAAAACTAAGGGTGAAGGGAAGCCAAAGCTGGGATTGCTATTCTTCATGTGATGTATTGTGTGTTTTACTTGTATAAATATCCTTTGTATGACTAAAGCCTCTGTTACAGGAAGCTGAATATCAGCTAGCCTGCTACTAGTTGCCATAAAAAGTGGGGAGGGATCAGGGGGGAATTTTTTATGGCAGCTTTGCAACTACAGCCTGGATTTTGTTTAAATCTTCAAGGCCAGTCTTGCTGGCACTGGTATGCAATAGCCTCTGGTTGCCTAGCTACAAGGGGAGGTTGGTCTGTACAGTTTCTTTCAAGTTGCTGTTTTCCCGCTCTTTGCCTCAGAGCTATTTATTGCTTTCAGTTTATTCCTAGTAAAAGTACTAGATTTTCTCTAAATCTAAGATTTTCTCTAAATCTAAGGAGCCAAGGATTTTTCTTTCCTAGGAAATGGACAACGGGAGCCCTGATAGGTATCTATGCTAAAGTCCCCTAATGATAACTTTGGGCATAATCATATACACTGATTTTACAAAGCACAGTCTATATTTTAAAAATGCCGAGGATAGAGTTAGGTGGAAACAGATGATTCACTGTGGTGACCCCTAACAGGAACAGCTGAAAGAAGAGGAAGAGTCTATATGAGCTGAGTGTTTATTGGCCAGATACCCTTCCTGTCGCCAATGCAGAGTTTTGTTCAGCAGATACGTTCTCATTGTGCCCAGAGAAAGAAATATCAGCCTCTACCTAGGATTGAACTCATAGTCTCCAGATTGTGAGGCAAGAGTGCCACCTCTAGGCCACCACACCACTCATGTTGAGGAACTGTTCCTATACATTATATAAGAAACCTGTTTGAGAAACATAATGAAAAACTATTCTCAAGTATATACAATTTGAAGATCTGTTTCACGTGTATGCACATAAATAATAAGGATGGAATCACATTACATTCTTCTTTGTGGTATCACATATTCTTGGAATCAATCATGCAAAATTTGGTTAATAATTCAGTATGTTAAGGATGAAATGCTTTCAAGCAAAAAAATAAATTATTTTGTTTGTGGCAGAATGTTTCAAAACCAAAAATCTTGTAAATGTTTTTTTTTAGCACAACATTTAGTGAAAGAAGTTGGTACAATACTTACTTATCATATATATTATGTAATGAATGAAAGCTTGAGTGTACATCTCTAACAAGTCTAATCTTAATCCATAAGAAATCAACAGCTTCATAAATACCTATATTCAGTCATGAAAGTTTCAATTTTATTAAAGCACTTACTATATAGCAGTGGTGGCAAACCTTTTACTTACTGAGTGCTGAAAAGTATGTGCTTTCTGCTTGCCATCTGCATTTGCGTACGGCTCCTCCATGTGTGCTGCATTTGCAACCACACTATCTGCGCATGCATGCAGCTTTTGCACATGCAATGCACATGTGCTGCATGAGACACTCACGCACACAAGAGCAATCACATGTGCATGTGCAGGAGAGCTCCAAAGACCAGCTGGATTTCCTGCTGCAATCGCACACATGCACATATGCGCACAATGCATGCATGCTGCAATCGCATGCATGCCTGAAGACCAGCTGGATCTCTGCAATCGTGCATGCATGCATGTACAATCACATGTGCATGCTCAGTTGGAGGTAAGTTGGCCGACAGCTTGTGTGCCCAGCAAGATGACTCTGTGTGCCGCCTGATATCTATGTTTTCCTATATGATAAGTTTTCTTTGCTAGGAAAAAATGGGGAACATTTATGAAATGAATAAATAAGTACATTGCAAGACCAAAATCTTTATCCGAGGATGTCAAAAACAGACATAAAAAAAAAATAAATTTTGGCGTTAATGAACAAAAAATACAAGTTTAATTTTGACTGTGTTAGGCACTTCCTACCTTACCCCCATGGTAGGTTTGTCTACCTATTTTATTTTGATAAAGTTCACGTGACACCATAAAGTAGGACAGCCTAACTGCATTTTTAAGCTGAATAGAAAGATAAATTTTCTATTCCAGTGTCCCATTTCTTCAGAGAATATTATGACTGTTGCCTTGTTATGTCAAGACAATATTATTCCTTCCCTTTTATCCACACAAAGATAAAGGTGTTGACCATTTTCATGCCTAGATGTATCACAGCAGGAGCTTAAGGGTCCTAAAATGAACAATCACTTGACACCGTTTTCACGTGGATAGACAATGGGAACCTTGAAGAAATTCATAATTGGATGACTTATCCTCAATTTTAAATGAACCAGAAAGATTTATCTTGTGAAGAATAACACAAACCCTAAGGATCAATAAAAGAAAAAAAAAAATCCTATTCTTGGAAGAATATGCAAATGAGATATCTAATTATAGAATCATAGAAATCCTCCTTTTAGTGCAATAAGTATAGCTATCTGGCTAGCAAGGAAGAAAAAATATTAAAGAATAATTTCTCTAAGAAAAGGGGGGGCGCCTGTTTTGTGCTTTTAATGATCAGGAGAATATGCCATGAATTTTCCTTTAACTAGAAAAATTTAAAAGTATAAGAAGTCCTTTAAAGCTTCCCCCATGTTGTTTACGCTTTGTTGTAAAGATGGAAATAAAAATCTTTTGCCTCTTTTGTTGTTTTTCTGGGATACTTCTGTGCCTGTTTGATTTGATTAAACCAGTTTTAGTCAATGAGTTTAATAGTTCTTTCAAATAGATATATTTGTTAAACTGAGTAAGAAAATTAAAGTAGCCTGCTGCCTCTGGGCTATTTTTCATAGTGTGAAGATTCAAGGAAATTAAACAAGTTGCTTTCTTGAAACTATATTAATTCAAAAGGCATTACCATCCATGGAAATACTGGTGAAAAAGTGTTCAGAGATAGGATGGACCAGATTAAAAGAAAACTATTGTGGTTTAACCCCTTTGGCTACTTGGCTATTTTTAACCTACTATTCTTCTAGCTCAGGGGTGACCATGTTTGAAAAACAAAAAAAGAGGACGGGGGGGGGACGGCGGGGGGTGGGGGGGGCGTCGGAGTCGGCCGGAGGGGCGGGGCGTCGTCGGCGTCATTGGGGGTGGGGCGTCGACGTCGGGGGGGGGCGGGGCGAACGGGAGCGCGGCGATGGAAAGGGGAGGAGGGAACGGGAGCGCAGCGATGGAAAGGGGAGGAGCGAACGGGAGCGTAGC
>JAEANM010018408.1:0-12648 GCA_017656035.1 Myanophis thanlyinensis | reverse complement strand
AAATTCCCCCATTTTGTCAAATCTGTCGCAATCTGCTGTTTGAGTTTAAAATAATTATCCTCTTTTAACGTGCTGCAACTCTTTTTGACATGTGCATTGCAGTTCTACCAATGAAGCTGCCTGTGAATAGCCAAATTTCAGAATTCCCAAAGTGTATTTCTTCTCCCCTAAATATCTACCAAGTTTTGAATTGTTTTCATGCCAATCTTTTGAGGATGAGTTAACTATCATAGAAGTTGGTTGGTTGATTGGTTGGTTGGTTGGTTGGTTGGTTACATTTGCTCAATGTGTTGAAGTGAAAAGTCTTTACTTTCCCATATCCATATCCTTCCTTCACAATTTTCCATACTGAGAGGGAGCATCACCTGTTTTCCCTTATATGTCCAACAATAAAATTCCAAGCTAAATTTATGCAGGCAATATATTTGAATTATCCAGGTTACTCAAAACAGTAATCATGGTCAGAAATGATCCAGAGTTCAAGATATGAAGGTAGCAAAATACACAAATCCAAAGGATTGAGCAGCCATGCAGAGTCAAGGAAATAACAAAGGTTTAGAAATTGAATTGCAAAATTCAAAGCTCAGTAGATGCTACACAAGATTATACCTGATTATTTTACTGCCTTACTGCTTCTGACTGATGCTTTTATACAGAATGAGACTCCACAGAAGCTCAGCTGGCATTAAATTACCATACACTGAATATCCTCATGGTTTTGGATAGTATGTAATCAATCACAATTAGTAGAGAATAATAAATATGATTAATAAAAATATACCATAATTATAATGTAATACAATATACGGTATGCATAATACTATAATAGCCAAGCTCAGAGGACACCAAGTATATGTCCATCACTATTCTACTCCAGAGCCATAGGGCAGTAGATATTGGAAACTGTTTCTGTCACAAATGCTGTGTTGTATCCAAGCTCTTCAGTAGCCAAAGTATCCTATTGTATTTCCTCTACAGATGAGAACTATGAGGAGATTATGATAGCACTGAGAGTTACACACAGCTTACAATCAGAGGCATCCATAAAAAGGTGCAAGTACAAAATGTGTGTCATGATATTGCAATGGGTACTCTACTTCTCACATAGCTGCACATGATGTCCCAGTGCATACTATGTTGTTTCAGTGGGAGTCTGCTAAAAAAAATAATCTCTATGTTTGCAACCCATAGTTTGGTATCTATACTATATATCTATAGGCCCCAGTCTAGCTTGGACATAGAGACAGACCACTTGCAACTGCAAGATTGTCTATGGTGCTTATTTTTAACTTCAAACAGATGTTTTATTTTAGTATATCATGGAAACCCAGTATGTTGTATGAACTAGACCCTCACAACCACCCATACTATGATTTTTTGTTTATTTGTTTGGCTTATTAAAGCATATGAACACAGAGACAATTTTTAGTAAACAGGTTTAGAATTTAGATTGATCATCTGCAACTGGTGATCCCTCCTATTAATTTGATTGGGAAAGAAAGGAAAAAAAAGCTACAGAATGAGGAAATGTATGAAAGTGAGAAAAGGGGGAATTAGGAGGACAAATGAGAGAAAAATGGATCATTCCATCCATCTTTGCTTGTGCTGTGACACCATTTATTGCTTGCTTACTTACTTCAGCCCCATTAATTTCCAATATATAAACCCAATGGACTACTGCTGAGAGAATGCAGCAGGAGACTTGGATATAACCCTTTTTTAAAAATAAATCTGAAAAAAAATCAGGTGCTTTTCAAAACCAACACAGATGTTCCTGGTTGATTCAATTCTCCAGAGAAAAGAGTGCCAATGGCAAGATAAAGTGAGAAAAGAAGACTCCATGAATTTGGGAGGCATCTTTTCCAGAGCTTTCTCAACCTTGGCAGCTATAATAGTACTAAGCTATTAAGATGGATGTTTAAAAGAGATATGTCTATTAACTGTGCAATATCCAGAACTTCCTGGATTCTTATGTGTCTGTTTCATGTTTTGCACAGTCTGAGGGGGAGCACCACTCACATTTAACGAAGTTTTACTAATAATTTCAGATTCACTTTTTCACTTTTAATGTGGCAAACAAAAAAAGCTATAAATACATGGGGTATTTAGGAGTCAAGTCAGATTCTTAAAGTAATTTTCTATAACTGAAATTTAATCAAACATTTTCTTCTCTGCTTTCATTCACTTTTGGGGGAGGGGTGTGAATTGCTAAGATCCGGTGCACTTTTTCAAACAAAAATAGCACCCTAATTTTACTTCTCTCCACAGAAGTATTTGCAGAATGTGTTTTTTAAAAAGGTATATATAATTGGTACTCTCCAGTGGTGGAATTCACATTTTTTTGCTATCGGTTCTGTGGGCGTGGCTTGGTGGTGTGGCTGGTGGTGGCCATGACAGCCTTTGTTTCAAAATATCCTGTCTTGAATTGATTACCAAATCTGCATTTCTAAAAGCTGCCACCTAGGTTTCTGCTTGGGAGCAGGGAGACAGAGTTTGCTTTCTGTCTTTTAAGAGCATGTTTCTCCATTTCTCATTCAGGGACATATAATATTCTCCCTTTTAAAAATATTCATTCAAAATATTTCATTCTTCTGGGGGGGGGGTGGCTTCCCACAGGGAATCCTGGGGGGCATGTGCTTTGTCACCCATCCTAGCACACATGTATGGGGTGGAGGGTGTCTGGGTGTGTGTGTACTCAAATACAGGCCACGGTGTTGGCTAGGGTTTACTTCCAGGAGATAGTGACTCTTTTTTTCACAAACATGGAATTTTGCTTCCAAAACTAGCATTTCAGCCAAGCCAGTTTATTGCCATGTTGTATAGTCCATTAGCAATCAAGTTCTTCCTTTTGCCAGAAGAATTACTTTTGCTAACTGAAGAAATGTGCTCTTTAGTAAATGAAACCTTTCTTCACACAGACTGTAACTAAACCAAAAATATTTTTAAACCCCCAATTAGACTGTATCTTTTTAAAAAATGCTTTCATAACATTTTATGGCAAGCAAATGGATGGTTTGCTAAGAATCCATAATCCCTCAAAATTGCTTCCCAGAGAAAAGGGGTATTTTCAGAAAGCATTGTTTAAAAAAAATAAAACAAATCCAAGGAAGGGGTGTTTTATATATTTCTGTGTCCACATTTTTCAAATATATGTTTACGTAAAAGCAGTGAGTAAGAGTGAGTTTTGCAGGAGAGTAACCATATCTCCAGTAAATTATTTGCAATATATTAATTTATGTTAAATTCTATTGTTTCTGGAATTGGGCATGACTAGTTTAATGAAAAAAAGGACTCAGGCTGACATGACAGCAGTGTTCCAATATCTAAGCGTATTCAAATATCTAACAGTCAAGCTATTCTCCAAAGCACTTAAGGGAGAACAAGAAGCAATGGATAGAAACTAATCAAGGAGAGAATCAACCTTAGAACTAAGGAGAAATTTCCTGACAGTTAAGAACAATTAATCGGTGGAACTACTTGCCTCCAGAAGTTGTGAATGCTCCAACACTGGAAGTATTTAAGAAGAGATTGGATAACCATTTGTCTGAAGTGATGTAGGGCTTCCTGCTTGAACAGGGATTGGACTAGAACAGGCCATGGCCCACTAGCGGGCCGTGGCCTATTTGGAACTGGGCCGCATAAGCAGCCGGTTGGTGTGCACATGAGCTCCACTCACGCAAGTGGCGCCAAAGGCTTCTCTCTTGCGTGAATTGAGCTGCAGGTGTGTATGCACCAGCCCACCTTTTACATGGCCCAGTTTCCCTCTGCTTCCACCCCAGCTAGGCTGCCAAGCCACTTCCCAATGCTCCAAAAGTAGAACAGTGAGAGCAGACGCTGAGTGGGATGAGTATGTACTGCTCAGCTTCACTGTCTCAATAAGGCTGCCTGTGCAGGACACCCAATCTGCTTTTGGAGTGTCAAGCAGCTTCAGTGAGTCTTAAGGAGCATGAGATTGCACCTCCAAAGGCTTCTCTTCTCCATGCCAAAGGTTTTTCCAAATGGACAAAAGGCTTTGGAAGACCAATCTCATGTTGCTTCAGGCCTTCAGTTTCTTTGCAAAGGCTTTTGGCATGGAGAAGCCTGAATGAACAAACCCACCCACCCCCTGGTAGCCCTCTTCTCTCTTGCATGAGTGGAGCATGTGGCCCAGTCCCCCTCTCCCCTCCCCACCAAGCCTGGCCACCAAACAAATAATGTCCTGCAAATTAATTTCTTATCATTTTCATTTTATCTCCTCTCAGAAACTCCTTCACAAGTTTAAAACTTTCCTTCAGTTTTAATTCCATATTTTGCTAAAATTCCATATCTTTAGAAATACAAGAAAAACTCTGTAAGAATAATACCTTATCTATAAGCAAATTTTTAAAACTTCATTGTTCAATCCTGCTCAAGAAAAACCTATTAAAAAACACCTCCAAACATTTTAACCTGATTAAGTAAACCAACTTTATATTTTTATTTTGAAACTCTTAATATTTATTCCTTTTGAGTAGCATTCCAAATTTCTTTTCATTCTCTCTGTATTTATTCTCAGAGACTCCTTCATAAGTATAACATATCTCTTTTGTAAGTCAAGAATAAGAAAGTTGTCTAAGTCTCTCTTTGTTGAAATCCACACATCCAAATCACATTTCTGATTTATGTTTCTGAAAAATCATCTGGTTTCATTTCTAAGTCCTAAATAACATCTTTGTCAATATCATTAGTGTATTCTGTCAATTTTAAATCCAAAACAGGCTGGTTTTCAGTTGTACTCTCTTCTATCTCCTCTTTTGAACCCATTTTTATAAGTAACTTATAACTTAAGAGAAAGTTCTGAGTACATTGTTGGCAAATATCTTTGAATTCTTACAGTTAAAATATTGTTCCCCATTCTGCATTAATGGGCTCTTCTCCTTTAATTATAATCTTTAGTTCTTTCTGTTGGCTTCTAGTAATCAGCCTTCAAGGTCTCCTCTTATCATGCTTTTTTAAATCCACAATATTTTCCAAGGAAAATATTTCTTACACATAAATTCAAAATCTACTTTTAATACAATTTTTTTAAAAAACAGGAAAAATTCTTACTATCATTTCAACATTTTATTTACAGTCAACCTGGCCCTTAGTTTTAAATTTTCCAAATTCAATGTTCTAATCATACTTTTGTTGCATATTTGTAAATAAAAATTTTCTTTAAAGTTCTTACACTTACATGAAACTTCTTTAGCTGAGGATTGAAGAAAAATCATCCAGGCTAAAAACAAAAACATGTTATTCTGAATGTTTTCAGGGGAAAAAAATGTAATTTACAAGCCATTTCCAATGTAAGTGATCAAGAGTGTAAGTGAGCAAACTCCTTTTAAAGTTTCTGAACTGTGGTTTGGACAAAACTGATTCTCCTGATTCCCAGAGCTCTATAATGCACCAAAGATCACTATTTTGCAGTTTCATCATGGAGAGCATCTGTATGAGGCACTATGGGTGATCTCAGGTCCTCCCCTTAATCTGGAGATGAGTCCAGGAAGCTGATTCATTCGCTGGTTTCTCTTGGTCTTCAGTTCTATTCTCATGGAGCTGACTTCAGTCTGCCACTGCTTCCCTGGAAGTTCTAATTTGGTGGTTTCATTCTTACCTGAAAAGAAATAGTCAGAAGATATTGCTGGAGACTTTCTGTTTCATTTCACAACACTGGTGATGTGTCAAGGTTGGGCTTGGTTCAGCTTCTTTAACAATAACAGAAACATCCAAACATTTGGGTTAAATCTCATGCTCTAATCCATTGATTAACTCTTATCCTCCAAAAGCATTCAACAGCATTTTGAAGAGATGCCCAGGAATAGTTCTGAAAAGAATTGAAGGAAATATGTTGAAACATAATACAGACACAACAAAGAACACCTGCCATAGGCAGAAATATGCAAATGAGTCTGGATGGATTTGCATTCAAAGATAATTGAACCTTTGGGAATTCTCCTGAATTTAGTGGTTAACATGTATACACAGCTGGCATCTGTAGCCATGAGTACTTTGACCATTTGTTACAGTTCTTCTTACAGTTTCATCATGAAAAAGCTGTTGTCTCACTGAGCCACATCCTGGGCACATGCCATTTAGCTGACTGAAATATGCTTTACATGGAAAACCCTTAAAAGCTATCTGGAAATTGAAAAGAATGCAGATTGATGCAAATGGAACTATTAGTAAAAACCAGACATTCAGATTGTATATTATTACACAAACATGTTACATTCTACACCAGCTTTTTAGTTTGAAACTCAATTTAAGTATTAATTTTAAAATTGCAGGTAGAAAAAAAATGGACCATCCGCATCTATAGTGCATGAATTAGCTTAACTTTGGGGAAATAAACATTTGGGTTTTTTGCTTGGTTATTCTTATTCTGCAATCACAGCTGTCCTTAAACTGGCATTCTATAGTTCCTATCAGCTACCATCTTGACTTGATTATGGGAATTGCAATCCAACATGTTCAAATTCAAATTTCGAATTCAAATTCAAATTTATTGGTCACATACACAGTCATACATGGTACAATATGCAGTGAAATGCTTACGTGACCGCCCACGACTGCGAGTAAGTTAAGGCAAAATGGGAAGGTTGGGTAGGAAATAAGTGAGGGATATTTGGGAAGGTGGGAGTGAGATACAATCATGGTTCTGTTATAGTCCTGAGTGTTCTTGTGTTCCTTGTTTAGTGTCCGTATTGCCTGTGGAAAGAAGCTTTTTCTCATTCTTTCTATGTTTGCTTTCAGAGAGCGAAAAACGCTTTCCCGATCGCATCATGGTAAACAGTCTATTGTTAGGCTGGCTGGGGTCCTTCGCTATCTTCTTAGCTTTGGTCCAGCAATGTTTGTTATATCCTGGCTGGTGATCCACATGTCTTAAGCTTTCAGACTTACTAAAGGAAAGATAGCACTGAAGAAGAAATGGAGAAGCAGGGAAATTCCTAGGCTCACTCACATTAATGGGTTCCTAGAACAAACTTCACAAGATCCTTCTGAAATAGAGCCTAAGCCGCCATCCACTTTTCATATAGCCTGCCTTCATTTGGATTGAAATAATGTTTAAAATCTGTAACTTTTTGATAAAGATTTCATACTACTATAATCATAGTACCTTTAGCCCAATAGCAGCTTATCAGATTTACAAAACAATAAATCTATCCAGGGGAAAATAAAAACACTGTAACTTTGTTCTTAGTAATTAAATGGCTTTGGAGCAAATATATTGTTTTATATTAACCCATGTCATTAAAAGATTTCTTTTTGGAATGAATTGGCTTTCCCAGGTTCCTAAAATAAATTCCAGTGATTATGTGTGTACTGTAAATATTTGTTCTGTGTTACAGTTATGGATCCCAGTGAGTGAGACACCAGTAAATCAATGTACTGAAAAAGCCACAGAGCTTTAAAAGAATATTTCTATAGAATAATATTTCCTTTCAAAAACTTCAATGTCCTATTATGCTATTTTCATTGGATAGCAAGTTAGGAATAAAGTAAAATGGGTAAAATGGACACAAACAGAAATGCTGAATGATCATTCTTAGAACTGTTAGCATTATAGATGAAAGCAATAAATCAATGCACCTGATCATGACCACTCTGTGAATAATTACAGCTATTTAAAAAAAATGAACAAGAATTCCATTCCAAGCAATACCTCCCTCAGAGACAGATGAATAGTCTTTTCTCTGACATCACATTTCCCTATATGCCCCAAAGTAGCATAAATATAGCATTTGTTTATATTTCACTGCCAGTAAATCCATGGTGGAATTAATATGAGCTGGAATCAAGCCTGGTTAGCATTTGAATTTTCTGAAAACAATCAGAAAAATGTTGTACTGTCTAAATTTCACGAGATGGTAACAGGATCTGGTAAACTCCGGTAAATTCAGCTTGAATATTTGCAGAAAGGTGATGATATACAAGAAGTATATCTACAAGAAGTTCCAAATTTTAATAGTTGCCTTCAGGAAATCTACTCCTCAAATATCTTTGTACTGAAGGAAAGGCAAGAACTGACAATACGATTCCTCGGTATAATGTCAGTACCTTGATTTTTTTTTTCCCCTAAATGTTCCAATATTTAAAAAATCTGAAAATTGGCATTAGAAATAATTTAGGTCTCAAAACAAATCAAATTCAAATTTATTGGTGTCATACACAGTCATACATGCTACGATATGCAGTGAAATGCTTACGCGACCGCCCGCGACCATGAATAAGTTAAGGCAAAATGGGAGGATAGGGTAGGAAATAAGTTAGGGATAGTTGGGAGGGTGGGAATGAGATACAATCATGGTTCCTGTTATAGTCCTCCAACATCCACCAACATAGGGGAGGGCTGAGTCCCAGGTGTTCCAACTTGATGGTGAGTGTGGAGGGAATTATTGTGTTGAACGCGGAACTGTAGTCCACGAAGAGCATTTTGACATAATTCCCTTTTCTGGTGTCCAGCTGGGTAAGTGATGTGTGGAGAAAGTGAGAGATGGCATCATCAGTTGAGCAGTTTCGATGGTAGGCAAACTATAGGGGGTCCAGCATATCTGGTAGTGAGGAAGTGATGTGGTCTCTGACCAGTCATTCAAACCATTTCATCACTATTGGGGTCAGGGCTACAGGGAGGTAGTCATTGAGGGAAGTTGGATGTGGTTTCTTAGGGACTGGGACAATGGTGGATTCTTTAAGACATGTGGGTATTATTGATTGGAGTAAGGAGAGATTGAATATCTCTGTGCTAGCTGGTCAGCACAGGATCTTAGGATATGACCTGGGATGCCATCTGGTCCTGCTGCTTTCCTGATGTTCAGGTCTGTTTATGTGTGTATGGTACTTTTGTTTAGTCATTTATTTACAGTTTGGATTTTTTCAGGATTTTTTCTTTTTGGTTTTTGCTTTTGTTCTGGGGAGTTAAATTATTTGGGGAGTTCTAGGATTTCATGACAAATATATAGCATTCTATGAAAGACAAATATTTAAAAAAAGATATTAGAACACAACCTATGTTCTATTACTAAAGCTTGGCCTCTTTATCAGGAACTCTGTGTGTCTGTGTTTTTGAACCAAGTTCCATAGCCTGAAAAAAATAGAAAAAGTTAGAGCATTTTATTATTTTTTCTATATTCTTATTGGCTATTATTACTGTTGATAGAATCTGAGTGGTGTACAAATAAAATCTGAAAACATAAAACTGTACATAAAATTTAGGTAAGAGGCAAAAATAGTTAAAATTGAACATTAAAAATTAATTAAAAGGCAGGGGGGCATTTAGGGCACCAACAAACCCCATAGCTACATGCTCCTCTGTAAGCCGCACACAAGAAAGCAGGTCATTAGACATTTTAGGAAAATAAAGATAAAATCTTCAACTCAAGCTCAATTCCTCAGGATTTCCTGGACATATCCAAGAAGTATTCTTGGCCACAATATAGATGGTGTCAACCTGTAATCAATGCTCAACAATAAGAGGCCTCCTCTGTGTGGGGGCCACACTGTCATAACCCCAATACACTCAAAGTAATTAATCCAATGGACTTTTACTGAAAGTACCCAATGCAATATTTGCAAATGTCCACAGGCAACTGTAATTAGAAGTAGGATCTTTGGACTCACCATCATTTTCCCTGGAAACACAAGTAAGTCACAAGTGTAACCTTCCCAGTTTTTGCAATCCAGTCACAAAGTAAATTGCCTGTTGATTTTGAAACCGGTGCCTAAAACCAGATAGTATCCTTGGTCTATATAGCCTTTCAAGCAAAACCTCTGGTGCCATGTTTTCAAGAAAGAAAATCAAAGGGCAGACATTTCTTTCAATTTCCTATCACAGTACCCTTTATGTATGCTGGCTGAGCAGAATGCATCATAAAAGATGACATTTTATACCAACAGTTTGTAAATTTTACAGACGCTTACATCTTGTAAATCATCCCAGCTTGTTCCTTCACTGACTTTATTACAGCAAACTCAACCATGGATAAACTCTGTGCCAATTTCCTGGAAATTTATCTTTTTTTCATGTAGATTGAAAAATGTCCTTCAAATATCTGTTCTCTTCCTACTCCTTCTAATGGTAATACTGTTTTTTTAAGCTATAATTTTTGTTTGAGGTTTAATGGGATTTTTTTATACGTTTATCCTATCTTTCATATTAAAACCTGTTCCCTAATCAATTTTGCCTGCATCCTTTTTTATATTTATGTCAATTTATGTGTCTGCCCATCTTGCAAACAGCAATTCTAGGCAGGTAACAGAATTAAATCATAATAATATACATATAATGACAGCTTTAACAGCTTCATAAAAACAGAGCCCCCTCGTTTATTTAGAAATGAAAGAGGGGGGAAAGGACTAGATATAAATACTCCAAATACATATATACATATACAGTGACAAGGTAAAGTGTCCACATGTCTGGCTGTCCTGTTACCAGAACAAGTTGGCAGTAAGGAGTCCTCAACTTATATCCACAATTGAAACCAGAATTTCCATCGTAATTCATTGCAATCATAATTCATTGCAATCAGACACAATTCTATGACAATTTTACAGCAGTTGCTGAATGAATCACCATGGTCATTAAGCAAATGATCCAATTGTTAAGTGAATTGTCTGGTTGTAAGTAAATCCAGTAAATTCATAACCTGGCAGAATTTTATTATTATTACTATTATTATTATTATTACTATTCTTTCCCTGGACTTCCTACTTTTCCCTGTGTTTTTTTAAATGAAGTCAAACAATGTACTTTTTAATCCATTTTGCAGGGCGATTGGGAATAGGAAACTCATGGGCAGAAAAAAGCGTTCGGTTAGATTTTGAATCAGGAACATTCTATTTACGAAGCAAATATTAAAATCATTGTGCTATTATAACATTCACGGCAAAGTTAGCTTTTCTAGACTTTACAAACCACCGGACAGTACGAAAATATTTTTAAAAGTAAGTTATTTTTTGTGCCTTCATATGTGTGCATTTCAATGCTTTAATTCTTAAATAAATTTATTTTTCTCTGTCTTTGTGTATTGGTATTTTTTTAGAAAATCTGAATATTGGCAATTTCTCTGAAGGAGAATGTTGGGAGAGCATGGAAGGAACTATTCTAATGGCAGGATATTATATGTGCTTTGTGGACTGAATACTTTATCAAAGTGTCTCAACCCTCTTCTCTTACAAAAGAAGAATCAAGAATCAAGCCAGGAGTGGGATTCCTTGATTTTATTCTAACTAAAGCTAAGAAGGTATTATTATGACAACCATGTGTGTTTCTTTTTAACTTTTCTCTATCTCATTTTGATTTCCTGTGCTGCCCTCTTCATGTCACTTTCCAGATTGTGGGCAGAGATCGGTCTTCTTGTCTTTTGTCCAATGCTGCCTTCGCAAGAGCAACATTTAATTAACCATTTCAATAGCAATAATTGTTGTTCAACAGGACCCATGAAGATAGCTTGACAAGTAAATAAGAAACAATGAAATAGACTTCTGTTATTTCTAAATCTACAAAGAGAATGACAATATCGGGTAAAAAGCAGTTTGCCTTATCTTCCGTGTATCATGGATTTTGCAAGAACAAATCTTGCACTTTAGTTTTTCCTTCAAAGAAGCTGATGGGGTGTGTGGAGGAATAACATAAAGTGAGATAACAAACTTTTAAAAATGATTAACATCCTGTGGCATGCCATGGACACTTTTTAGTTTAATTAGGCTTTTATGAGGCCATTCTTATTTAGTAACAGTTAATTGGTAGTGATAATTACTTAATTACACATTTACGATGGAAATATGTGATTATTGAGTTTCCACCACATTTGCATTATACTTAATTATCTCATTTACTTCAATCTAAATGAAGCAACAAGGCCTCCTACACACTACACATACACAAACCCAAACATTCAATGATTATAAGAAACAAAGCTACAGTAAAATAATTCTTAGGACCCTACACTTCCATGAAACCTCAGTTGATAAGAACCTGTACTCTGAATGTGTACAGAAATGAGCCCGAGGAAAACAATCCTTAGAAAAAATGTCTTATTTTGTAAGGCTCATCCTCGCTTGTATAGGGATTGTTGTACCAAGAGGGTCACATCAAGAAATTAAGGTAAAGGTAGTGATTAGGCCAAAATATCCTCTCCAAATATGGTAGATATAAAGGCTTCCAAGCACCAATTCTATTTGCTTCTAAGAAGCCTTGGTTTTTGCCAAGTCATAATTAAAAAAACAACCATCCATGATATTATTCAAGCATGGTCATGAAAACAGTACTCTTAGTTCCAGTCCTCCAGATGAAATACAAACCCATTTTCTTAGCTTTAGGAACTTCTTTTCTCAAGAACTTTCCTTCCTTTGTTCCATTTTCCATTTGCCACTGCTCACCTCATTCCTATTCCTAGTGATTTGCAGATAGTCCTCACTTAACAACAATAATTGGAATTGGTAAAGAAGTGATGTGGTCATAAAGCACAACATCATGCAACTGTGCTAACCTATGACAGCAATTACAGCACTTCTGGTTACCATCATTAAGGAAATACCACCTAGTCACTAAGTGTGACATCATGTGATCATTTAGATTTAGATTTTATTTGATTTATATACCGCCCCCTCTCCCTAGGGACTCGGGGCGGTGAACAGCAGATAAAA
>JAEANM010018407.1:0-12648 GCA_017656035.1 Myanophis thanlyinensis | reverse complement strand
TTGTCTTGTTTTGTTTTACTAAAGGCTACCATTTCTTTCTATAAATCAGCCTCTGAGAGCCATAGCAGTAATAATAATAACTGAATGACATCAAAGGAGAAGGAAACTCTCTTTTTCAGAGTAATCTGTCCTGGAGTTTAACCATTTAGACTTACTTTCAAAAGAACCAGTTATTGATTCTGGACGATCATTTAGTCCAAACAACTGCATGCAATATAATAGAGCTCCATGATCATTGAGAAGTGTAGAGATGTAACACAGAATCATTTAAATGCCATGCTGATTTTAAAAATGACGTTCCAAACACTTGAGGGTTTTTTTTTCAGTTTCAAATTATTGCCAGTAAAATTATTAACTTTGTAGATTTAAGGTAGTATTAAAACAGGACAATTTTTTTCTGCGTTATATGTTCAAATGTTCCGATGTTCCCTAGAAATTTTAAGTTTGGAATGTCTTTTAATAAAGAACTAAAACAGGAGGAATTCCACACACTCCAGGAGACTTGGGAGTTGTAGTGAACCCCTGTCACTTTTCTGTATCCATGAATGTTCCCTAATAATATTTAATAAAAGGAATGTCCAACATTTCATTTCATGACCACTTCAAACACTTCACATTTCTTTTAACAACTAATATTTGAGTAGGAATGAAATGAGTAAAAGGAAGATCATTAGCAGCTACACATTCTTCATATAATATGTAATTCAATCCACATGGATTTGGAATAAATCCACTAAATTGACCATTAATTAGATTTTTAAACATTTTATAAAGTCTTGTAATATAATTTGTTCCTCCAACCCTCAATGTCTCACAAGAGAGTTACACAACAGGCCTGAGTCTGGTCCTTACAAGACTTGAATATGGGTCCCCCTAGACATTATTCAAAGCCTGTCATTAAAAGTTATCATATTTCACGGATGTTAGTGGGAAATTAGTAAAGACACAATTGAAGAATAATCAATATAATTCCCTATGCAAATAGGCTCGAAATTCTCGGTTTGGACAACCTAGAACTGCGCCGCTTGTGGTCAGACCTAGGTATTGCATATAAAATTGTACACAGTAATGTTTTACCTGGAAATGACTTTTTCTGTTTCAATCACAATAACAAGCATGCTGAGAAGTGATGAGCCGTTATCTGGAGGCCGTGCAGAGTTGGATGGGTCATAACAGGCTTCAGCTCAACCCAGCCAAGACTGAGTGGCTGTGGTTTCCTGCGCCCAGATACAGCCAGCTTAAACTATCGCTGGCCGTGGGGGGGGGGGGGAATTCTATCCCCCACGGAAGGGGCTCGCAATTTGGGCATCCTCCTGGATGTACGGCTGTCGTTGGACGATCATATTGCAGCCGTCTCCAGGGGGGCCTTTTATCAGGTCCGTAGGATAGCCCAGTTGCGACCCTTTCTGGATCGGGGCGCTCTTCGCACAGTCACTTCTGCCCTGGTAACTTCCTGTCTGGATTATGCCAACGCTCTCTACATGGGGCTCCCCTTGAAAAGCATCCGGAGGCTGCAGTTGGTCCAGAATGCAGCTGCACAGGTAATTATGGGAGCTCCTAGGTGCTCCCATGTTACATCTTTCCCGCGCAAGCTGCACTGGCTTCCTGTGGCCTTCTGGGTGCAGTTCAAGGTGTTGGTGTTTACCTTTAAAGCACTCCATTGCTTGGGACCTGGGTACTTACGGGACCGCCTGTTGCCACCATCAGCCTCCAGCCAACCAGTGCGCTTCCATAGGGTTGGCCTCCTCGGGGTTCCATCGTCGGGACGGTGTCGTCTGACAGCCCCGAGGGTATGGGCCTTCTCTATGACAGCACCCTCCCTGTGGAATGAACTCCCTCCAGAGATTCATACTATAACGGATCTCCGGTGTTTCCGACGTGCCCTGAAGACCTATTTATTTCAACGAGCCAGCCTGGCCTGATACCTTGGGGTTTTAATTCAAATTTAATCTAATTTTAATTGAATTTTAACTAAATTATTTTAGATAGTTAATATTTTTAATCCATTTAATTGTTTAATATTTTTAATCAAAATTTAAATTTCATAATAATATTTTAATAGACAGCCTTCATTTAATTATTTTAAATGGGTTTTAAATTGTTATTTATGTATCTGTGTTTCTTATTGGCTGTGCACCGCCCCGAGTCCCTAGGGAGAGGGGACAGTATATAAATCAAATAAAACCTAAAGCTAAACCTAAGAACCACTTTAAACTTAATGTAAATCATTCCAAACTAGACTGTAAGGAATATAACTTTTGTAATAGAGTTGTCAAAGTCTGGAATGCCCTACCTGATTCAATTGTATCTGCTACAAACTCTTATAGCCTCAGTTGCAAACTGACTTCCATGGACCTTACACTATACCTAAGTGGACAATAGAGGGAGCATGCATAAGTGCACTAACATGCTTATTGTCCCTGTCATTGTATTTCCTTGTTTTTCTTACTCTTGTATCCATTTCTGCTGTTGTTGTTCAACAAATTCTAATCAATAAATAAATATTAACCCCATTAATATAATTTAAAAGATATCAATTTCAATTTGTATTCCTGCTGTTCCTATTTCTTCATACTGGCCTGAACTATGATATGTGCCTCTTAGCATGTTACTAAAAGAATACACATGGTCCTTGATCCATAAAAATGTGTTCTACTTGCTTCTTATGAAATGTTTATATATATATATGATATAGGTAACCTATGTAGTGACATCATAAGCAATTATGGATTTGATTGTTTTTTTCACAGGTTGAAAGATGGGTTTCCTGCAGCTGAAATGTGTGCCAGGTATAAAACTAAAGGTTTCTCACTCATCATCAAACATGTTGCTGAAGAAGATGCAGGAGACTACACTATAATGTTGAGCACCCGACAGTGGAACCTACACAAAAATTTAACTATAACACTCAGAATAAATGGTGAGTCCACATTACTACTGTATTGCTCCAAAAACACAACCCAACCCAACCCAATAATAAGCCTAACCCTAATTTTTTTTGGGTGGGCCTAATGTTACCCCTACCCTGAAAATAAACCCCGGAAATGGGCATGGCCAGCACAAATGGTGGCACAGGCACATGGGGGGAGGGGTTTGCAGAAACTGTCTGGCTGCAGCTGCAGCCCGCTGGCCTCTTGGGGCAATGCTTTTGCCCTTCTCTTTCTAACTAAAGATAAATATTCTTTAAAAATTGTCATTATCAGAGATCATGTTGTTATGTTAAAATCATTCCGACAAAGGTATTAGTGTCTTTAAAAAAATGTCCTTTCCATGCTCAACTTTGGTGTTACCAGTTGATTGGCTTATGTCCTATGCTACCATGCAGGCATCTGCTTGAAGACAAAGCCCTCTTATCAACTTCCCTCTTCACCTCATTTCATTGGTGTCTTACAAAAAGAAGGGGTGGGGGGAAATAAGCTAGTCACTGTCAGATGAGGAATGTAATTTTTTTCATCTACTGGAGAAAGATAGGGCAGAAGAAGCCCACCACTCAGATTCTGGAGATGAGAAGAAAATTCTAGAGCAGGGGTGTCAAAGTCAAGGCCTGGAGGCCAGATCCGGCCCATGGGATACTTAGATCTGGCCCACAAGGCCGCCCTGAAAACAGTGAAGGACCGGCCCATGGTGCTTCTGCCAGCAAAAACAGGTTCCATTTTTTGCTGTCACGGCCTCCTGAAATTCTCTGCCGTGAAAATGGAACTCGATAGGGCTGTGTACGGCCCTCCCGAGTTCCATTTTTACTGGCAGAGGTTTACAGGAGGCCGTGGCAGCTGAAAACAGAGCTCAGAAGCCCATTTTCACTGGCAGAGCATTCAGGCCACTACCGGCGCCCTGACAGGAGTGACATCAAGCTGGTCACACCCACAATGACCATGCACCCTGCTCCCCCCGAGGTCAAACACAACCCTGATGCGGTCCTCAATGAAGTTGAGTTTTGACACCTCTGTTCTAGAGGAAGTAATTAAGACAGGTTGGAAGTCCCTACAACAGTAGCCCCAGAACAAGCATTGCAAAACTTCTGTTGCAGCATTTCTGACGCAGAAAATACTGATTCTGATTTTCCAAGGCTGCTGGAAGCTGCATTGTAGGGACACATACAAGTAGCAATGATGTCAGATCAAAACACGCACTGTATGTGGAAGAGGCCAACGTCTTTGTTTTTCTTTTGAAACAGTAATTCTTTCCATTTTATTTTAGAATAAGATTTCAGTTTACTCTTGTTCTTGTTTGTTAACAGTGAAACCTCAGATTTATGAAAAAGTGACATCAATTCCTGGTCCCACTCTCTATCAGCTAGGAACTAAGCAAATTTTAACATGCAGTGTTTATGGTATTCCTCAACCTGTGATAAAATGGACCTGGCAACCATGTCAACAGAACCATTCCAGAACAAGGTAGATCATATTTGATCCTCACTTCCAATACTCTATCATTGTCCTTCTATGTTTTCATTAAAACATTGTCCTTCTTCATGTAATTTACAACTCAACTTAAAGTATTTACGATGTTTTAATATTAAAAATGTTTTAAATTAATTATGTTGCTATCAGGAGTGGGATGAAGAAGTGGGATGACTTGATGATGCAAAGCTGGTTTTACTGTGGAGTTCTTGGTACTCTCTGAGCCAGGTTGTTTGTTTGCTGATGTTTCATTATCCATTTAGTAACTTCATCAGCGTCACTGGTTTTGTTCCTCAGGCAGGTCATCTAAAGACATTGTTGGGATGAAAAGAAATTAAACAAGCTCTGCTTTTTACCCTGAAATTGCACCATGCTTAAACAATGCTTATAAATACGTTGCTTAATATCTTGCCTTACAGACATGCCATGATGGATCTGTACATACATGACAGATATAATCTGAATAAATTTTGAAGTTCATCATGATCTGAAATTCAGTATGCAAGTTTTAGTGCCTCTTCTTTTGGATAGCTTATATTCAAGTATTACATGACCATTTCCCCTCAAGATGCCATCTTTAATTCTTCATCTGATTCTTGTCTGTTGGTGGGGATTAAGTACAGGATAGGAGACCCCTGTTGTAATTTCTTTCACCTTTTGACAAATGGAATTGTCACAAAGAGAGGACAAGAATGTTTTGGATCTCTGAGTCTTGGAAGAGTTAGATTCCCAGAAGACATTGGGATAATTTAAATCCTCTGTTGCATGCATTTCAAAAGATTGGTCTATCCATGTTTTTTTGTTATTTATCTATCTATGGTATTTTTTCTCTTGGATTTGTTACTCACAAATAAATTATAGCTTTTTAGTGTTGTGGACCAGCCATGAGTATCATTGTGAATCAGACCATTCTCCCTTAAGTACAATATTGATGGGCAGTTAAAAGCAGTTTTCCTAACCATATTCGAAGACTGAACCCAGAATCTTTTCATGAAAAGAGTATACTCACAGAGCTATGGTTATTCTCCTCTTTCTTTCTATTGATACAATTACAAAGGAAAGAGAATTATCTTGAAAATACACCACAAAAGTTCGCTTACCCACTATGATTACAATATACCACTGTATTTCCTACTAAGAAAAGTATGGCCATTAATTTCTGCAAACAACAGAAATAAAAAAAGGAAGGGCCAGGCGAGAGGTAGAACTAATAAGTTCCAAGGAAATGGATCAGATTTCAGCAGAAAAACATTAATGAAGGAGAATTGAGCAATGACAGCCATACGGGTGGAAACATGTGGTTGCATTGTGGAAGTGAAGAAAGTTGGTTATGAAAGAGACTGAAAAATGTTCAACTCAACAAATCCTTTGAAATTTGCTCTACAGTTGAAGAGTTCATAAGAAATAAGATCCCTCAGAGACAATAAGATCTCTATATTCACTTACTCGTACTCTTCTGAGTGGGTGAACACATCCTTTGACTGGATTTTATTTTAAAGTAGCTCAACAAACAATGTTTAAATGGTTTCATTTAATACATGAACTCACAGAGCAGTGGTGGAATTCAAATTTTTTTACTATGAGTTCTGTGGGTGTGGCATGGTGGGCGTGGCTGGGGGATCATGTGACTGGGTGGGCTGTTTCTGTAAGCAGGGCAATAAAGATTAGGCTTTATTAAGCAATACCAGAATGGTTTTTTCCTGCCTTCCTTACAGGCTTAACCCTGTGAAGTGAAAAAAAACAAAAGGAGATTTCTTCTAACAATCCGTTCTCTGAACTGCTTAGAAAATTTACTACCAGTTCTAGACAACCTACTAGAACCTGCTGAATTTCACCTCTGTCACTCATTTAATATATGGACTTACGTTCCGTTCACTCTTGAATGAGAACTCAAAAAATTCTTTCTTACAGCTGAATAGAAATGCTATCCAAGTAAAAACATTGGTATAAATCTTGCCATCGTTTCTGGTAAACCCTATCCTATATAGGTACCATGGAGGTAAATGCTGCTGTCCTTATGTCTACCACGTACAAGCAGTGGTGGAATTGAACTGTTTTGTTACCGGTTCGGTGACCACACACAGCTTCAAAACAAAAGGTACTAGCTTACCTGAAGCAGCTCGGGTGAGTAGGAAAGCTGCAGACGCACAGAAAACAGCTGTTCTACATGATTCAGCTGAGCTAGAAAGAAAAAAGAGAAGGGGATATAGAACTGGACAGGAAAGGGCAGGGATGGGTCCAAATGCTCGTCAGCACTACTGGTTCGCTGGAACTGGTGCAGCCAGGCAGAATATCGCCATTGAGTACAAGGCATTAAGAACAGGGATTAGCAGAATCCCCTGGTTTTGTTTATCTGCCTTCTCATCGAACATTACTAGTCAGAGGATAAACATGCACTGAACATATATTCATTAATGTAGCTACGGTAACAATAAAGCACATTGCTTTGAGGGCAATTATTTGGCATTATTAACTTCAAAAGAAGGAGATTGAAGAGCAGCTTATATCAGCTGTTTATTTATTTAATGGAACATTTTTGTATGCTGCTGTAATCCAATTGACACTCAGCAGCTCACACCAAAAGAATGCTATTCCAAAAGGACATTAAAGTTGTCTTCAAAATCAGCCTAAATGGTAGCTGACCAAAGTAGAGAAAGTTCTTTAACAGTATCAGCAGCAGAGAAATAAATAATTATCTTTCCAACTCCTTCACCATGTAAGCTTTTTCCTCACTTCTGTCACCACTGGACAGCTGCTGTTGAGGCTGATCCAGGTCCCTCAGCCAGGGATTGGGTCTGACAGCTAGCAGGTAAGGATGAGAGCTTGGTTGGAAAGATACAGTCCTCTTTTTCGAAAGTGACAGATATTGGCCAAAAATTGAAGAGAAGAGAAAGGCCTGCTAAACAGCTAAAGTGGGCAAATGATGTTACACTGGCTGTATTGCTAACAAAATGGTCAGTAAAATGCTTTAGATCAGGCGTGGGCAATTACGGTTTCTTCATGACTTGTGGACTTCAACTCCCAGAATTCCTGAGCCAGCCATGTTTGGCTCAGGAATTCTGGGAGTTGAAGTCCACGAGTCATGAAGGAGCCATAATTGCTCACCCCTGCCTTAGATAATATGTACAGCATAACTATGTTGCATTAAAGTGAAGCATAACTTTAACACTGACATAGATAAGGATGGCTTCATGTGCTGATTTGTGGGCTTGAGATCAGACAAAGACATTGTTCTGAAAGATTGCTGTGTGATATGCTTGTGCTGTAGCTAGATGCAAATGAACAAAAAGTGAAAGACAAACTACTAGGATAATTTCAAGTCAAAGAGAAGGAAGTTTTTTGCCCCAAATAACTTTTTTTTGCCCAACAAAATTATTATGGAGTTAGGAACAGTTATTTCTTTAAAGAACTGTTTCAGAACCAGACATCTTCTACATGTGTTGGCTCTTGACTCTCTGAGTGCCACAGTCACCATGCATCTGTATTGATCAGATCAGTTGTAATCCCATTGTTGAGAACAGTGTTCAAATTGGCCACTTCAGCTGTCTGAGAGTGTAGTTAGGTGGGACTATCCTTAGACCTGATTCCCTTAAGCTGGGAAAGACTGAGTGTTCCTACATGTCATTTTTTTACATGGCCTCTCATAGTCAGCAAGTCTATAAATTGCTCTTCCTGTGTTCATTCTCAGGAAATCTTATGTTTTAAAATTCAAGCTAGCTAAGTTATTACCTAAAATAGTCATCATGTTTATTGTGACTTATCCTGACATAAATTTTCATGTAGGCCTTCCTGGGTGATGCTGTTGTTGATGAGAAAGATATCTGTGTAGAAGAATCAGTTGTACAGCAATCTTCATGGAAATTATGTTAGCATATGGAAATCCTTATTCTATTGAAAGACAATAAACCTAATTTGACCCAACAAACTTAATTTGATATTGGATAGAATAAATATGGCAGCATCTCTATTTCTGATGTGCAGAGGTGATGGCTAAATGGCACCATTCACACATGTAACATGTAAGAAGATTGTAACCTGTACAGTCACTTCAAAATGTGACATATCATTTTATTAAATAAATAAAGTGAATGCAGAATGACCCTCCCTCCACAAAAATAATGAATTGGATAATGCTAAGTGAAAATCATGAGTTGTTTGTTCAGAGGTAAAGAGAAAAAAATGGAGGAAAAAGGAAAGGTATGGGATAACATGGATATTCACACTTCAATGTTGAAAGTTCCATGCATTTATTTTATTTTTCCTTCTTTTTTAACCAATGCTTATGAAATTTCACCAGATGAAATGGCTACCTATGGTAATTCATGAATCCCAAACTCTGCTTAACAACAAAATTCTTTGGAATTTTAAAATAATAAAAGTAAGAGTTCAGGTGCAATAATTGAACCGGGGTGTCAAACTCATGTTGTCATGGCGGCATCACATGACGTATTGGGACTTTTTCCTTCACTAAACTGGGTGTGGGTGTGACCAGCACGTGATGCATTTGGCCTGGGGGAGTTTGACAGCTCTGCTGTAGACCATCTTCTACAAATTACAGAAAGAGTTATTGCCCATTGCTCATAATTGCTCATTAGCCAAGAGCATTTTGCCTTTTGGCATTCATCCAACTGGAGAATATACTGTATTTCCCAGCATTAAGTCTTTCTGAAACAATTCAAAACATCCAGTGTATTTTGGTGAGTCAGCTCTGGATCTGTGCTCATCCAAATATGCTTAAAACAGGGACTAAACTAAAAATAACTAATGTTGATTTCAGTGAACATACATCATGCACGATAAGTAGACTGGATTTTTATTACATTGTTTTGATATTCATTTTGGTTTCCTGTACATTTAGTAAGTTCCACGTTTTAATTTTCATCAGTTCTTCACTGGTTTTTGTTTTTTTTAGATAATCAGCCCACCCATGCTTTTTTACTTTGACAGTTTATTCAATAGAAGTAAACCTCTGCTTCCATTGCTGTGGGGCATATATAATTTATCAAAATCACTATGGGGATTTAATGCATAGTGAATAGTCATCAGTTTTCTTGTTTTTCAATAATTCTGGCAATGTATTGTATCATAGGTATGGCCTAGGAATTGATGGCTTGGATGGTGTTACACCAGTCAATTTTGTTCTTTAGCAATTTTCTCATTTTGGATGTTTTCTTTAATAATCACATTTTTAAATTGTCCATACTTGATATTATCTAAATATAAATTGGCCAGATACTTGCAGGCCTCATCATGATAGCTCTGGATGGTTGGTTATTTGGCATTTCAACTTCATTACTATTTGGGATTTTACACTTCTTTGTTGCTACTGTAGAATATTTTCCTCGGTTGAATTCCATTGCTATAGCTGTGCTTAAAAATTCTGTCGAAGTCAAGTCAAGTCAAGTCAAGTCAAGTCAAGTAGGTTTTATTATCATTTCAATAATATACAGTACAGTACACAGTGAAACAAAACAACGTTTCCCCAGGACCAAGGTGCTACATCAGACAACATAGATAAAAAAAGAAAAAGAGCAGGACACAGAACTACACATAGCTCTAAAACTAAGAACTTAGAAAAAAGCTAAATACACAAGTATTTATGGTCCCAGTTTCTTTGTGTTGAGGAGTCTGATGGCTTGTGGAAAGAAACGGTTACACAGTCTGTTTGTGCAGGTCCGAATGCTTTCCAGATGGCAGGAGAGTAAAGAGCGTGTATAAGGGGGGGGTGTGGTCAGCCACAATGTTCCTGGCTTTATGGATGCAGCATGTGGTGTAAATGTCCATGACAGAGGGAAGAGCAACCCCGATGCTCTTCTCTGCCATCCTAACTATTTGCTGTAGGGTCTTGCGATCCAAAACGGTGCAATTCCCAAACCAGGTGGTGATGTGTTTGGCAATGACTGGATTTTGATTTCTGATTTTCCATAAAGCTTCAAATCTTCCATGGAACGTAAATGTGAGATTTTATTAATATGTTTTGCTGTTTGACAACCAAGATTTGTTTTCTTGCAAATCACTGAAAGTAGGATCATGACAATGACAAATAATAAGAGAGATAATAAATCATCCTGGAAGATGCTTCTCCAAAGGTTGATAAGCTTATATTTTTCATTTCTGCCTTCTACCACTCTGTATAGTTTTTCTAATATTTTTACTGATACTGGTGTTTCCAAACATTTGATGATCCAACTATATGATGATGAACCTTTTTATAACAATCCAGACCATATTCAAACTGGTTTTTCAGTAATTCTCCAGAACCATTTTATCAGTCAAAAGTTGTTCTTTCATACCTGTGTTTTTCCTTTTTTTCCCTCTTTCTGTTCAACAGGAAAGATGCTATTTTCTTCTAACTAATCTTGGATGTTGTCTGCTATTATGCCTGTGAATAATTTAAATAAGCAAGTATTTAAACATATAAGCAAGTATGTTATAGGGTCTGCATTTCAATCAGATACATTTTGCCAGTTGTTAGCTGATCTCTCCTTTATGCAATTTCATTAAGATGTTTAGCTATTGAATGTAAGTTAGTCAGATATTTGAGCCAAAAGCCTTGCTTTGGAAGATCACTTCCAGGAGATGTCCTGCTTTTAATCCCTTTAGCTCAATTTTTAACAATTTCTGTTGTCATTAGTAAAAAATTTCCATTTGATTTTTATTAAATTCATCTCCAGATTCTTTCTATTCATCCAGAATTTTCTTTTTATTTCTCATGTCCCAAAGAGCTTTTCAAAGCTGGAATGTTTCATTTTGGTTTGGTTTTCTATTTTCAAAATTCCTGTTGCCCTTTATACTTTGGAAGGATCACCTGATTGAAACAGCTGATTTTACTTAAATTGGATAATTTATGTCTCATAGCATTCAATTTTCCCAGCTGCTCCGATATTTGTTGCTCTGTTTAAAACATCTTCATTTTTTTTCCCTAGTGCTAAACCAATATTTTTTATTAGCCTTGTCCTTGACCTTATCCTTACCTCTTCAATTTTTGCTCTTTCCTGTTTCTTACATTAAATTAAATGTGAATAAAGGCCAACACAGCTAAAGGACTAGAAGTAAAGATGGTACCAATACTAAGCATCTTGGATGGCATAACAATGTAATTCAATAACTGTTTAGTTTTATACAGTGTGCTGATCTGAGTGTGAGGCTGTTTGTTTAAAATAGATTAATCATAGTTAATGGGATTTATTACAAACTGTAGCCCAGTCAAGGTAGTGTGGTCTTTATAGCACAGAAGCGGTAATATTACAAAGATGATTAGTCAATACATGTGGTGATATAGATGGACCCTTTCCAGCCAAACAGATGCAAGTAATTATGAAAAACTTAACTTTACATGTTCATAAAGTCCTTGCTTACTCAGATCCCTTTTATTTCCTTTCTACTAGACCCATTGTTGCTTTTAGCTATTTGCACAGTATGCTGATATGTGCAGCAAATGCATGCATTCCTATTCATAGAATATACACATGCAGAGACTATAAAACTGCTTGGAAACTATAAAAGACAATATTTATCTGCCTGGTGTAACACAATTCATTGAAGATAGGAAGTTGAGTAATCCCTAGAACATGCCATCGTATTGCTTTCAGAAACATTAGGTCACTGATTCATTCAGGAAGCAAAGGCATATAACAGCCACAATGAGCCTAGAAAAGTTGTGGGTTTAATAAGGAAGATTCCTTCCTTGGAATTCTGCCAGGATTGTTCTATTTCACTCTTGGTTGTGTTAGAATTGGTTCAGATGACAAATAAGCTTGAATAAATGCCTAGTTGACTCCCTGTAATAAATGTCAAAACAGACAACATTGTGACCTTTTGTGGGTATCTCATATGTTATATTGTTCACATGAACTTGTGGCTTTAATTATATATGGACTTATTGTCTGCTTCCAATTAGCCTTAATGCAGCACAAATTATGAAGGAAATAAATGTAAAAGAAACAGACACCATAAAACTCCTACTTAATGTTCTGCTAATATAATATTATGATTACTAAAGCAAAGACGTATCTCAACCTGTGTAGCTATGTTTTGAGATCACAGTAGATTTAATTTAATTTTTAATTTTAATTTAATTTTATTAAATTTCTATACCGCCCCTCTCCCGAAGGATTCGTGGTGGTGAACAGCCTATAAAAAACAGTACAATAATACAGAATTAAAATCATTTTAAAATTAATTAAATTAGTTGGCTGATTAAGTACATTAAGACAATTATAAATTCATTAAAACCCCATTTTAAAAC
>JAEANM010018406.1:0-12649 GCA_017656035.1 Myanophis thanlyinensis | reverse complement strand
ATTGGCTGTGAACCGCCCCGAGTCCTTCGGGAGAGGGGGCGGTATATAAATCGAATAAATAAATAAATAAATAAAATGATCCTTATAAAAGACCGGATTCCTTTCGTGTTTTAAATAGGCAAGAAATCAATACCTTATAAAGATTCTCCTAGCAGATTAATCTGTTTTGGAGAATTGCTCAAAAACCTGACATTGTTTTAAACTTACATAAGCAGCTTTAGTCAAGTTCAGAGAATCAAATGTTCCTGCATATAAAAGTGTGTCCTTGAATGTGTGTAATGAGACAGATATGGACTACATTGCTATAGTTTTCAGAGCCTTTTCTGTTTAAAAAGTGGGAATGAAACGTAACACTGCAGATCCTTTGACATTCACTTATGCATCAATGCCCACATGAGACTATTTAGGGTTGCAACCCTATGTATATATGGCAAAAATAGATGCCAGGGAAAACAGCGGGCATCATGTCACAGCAAATATAACAGTTTCTAAAATGCATGCTATTTGTTATTCAGTTTTGACATGCATTCTTTATTCTCATAAAATTTCAAAGCTAAGTTAATGATAACTCACCACAACTGATTTCCATCTAAAACCCATGAGCATGTTTTCTACCAGTTTGGTAGCCTTTTGTTCCACCAAGGCTAGATTTCATTCACTTAATTCATGGGAATGCATAGGAAAGTTCTCTTTCTGAACTGTTAAAACAGCGCCTTCTTTTTAAAGGCCTCATGGCAGTTTGGCAAGCTGCTTCAATCCCATGTGCTTGCACAATCATTTCATTGCAACATTAAAAGTTCCTATTTTTTAAGGCTACACCTGAAGCCCAATTTAAAATTCTATCACTATTAACTACGGGGGTACAAAGTTCAAACTTATGAGACAAAATAATATTTAAGATTTTGCTACTTCTAGTCACAACCAAAATTCTACTACCTTCTGTCTCTTTCTTTCTCCGTTGTATGTTGTATATCAACTCATTAGTTATACTATAGTATAATGTGATGTGGGCAGAATTTTTAGTATGTCAAAATCTATTTTTTTCATAGTTATCACTTGCATTTGGATCACACACACACCCAACCCACCCACCCCCAACAAAACTCTAAAAACAGCTTTGGAAGCCATGGCTAATTTAAACAGGCTATTCATCCGCCTCAAGGATATAACATATGTAATTCAAGCATGACATGCAAGAAATTTCATGACATATTCAACTATTTCTACTAGAGTTGTACCACATCTGTGATCATAGGTATAATATTATAGTCAATAACTCAAATTTTACCATACTTTTCCTGTACAAGGAAACTTTTTACCTAGCATCAACTGGTATCACAAAATCACTACATGTGATATAAATTGAAGGGGCAATTTTTGAAAGGAAAAAAAAAGACTCCACTCAGGAAAAAAAGCACGAAGCACAGTAAATGATGGTACCTGGGTTTCCTCTAGATTGTTCTTCTTCCACTTCAAGTTCAAATAAACCACAACTAGCTGTATCTATAAGCAGCAATGGGATACTAGTTTCTTCTGTGGGGGACACTCCTGGCAAGTCTCTGTCAAATTATTAAAAAGAATGACACCAATTACTTTTGCAAGAAGCTATAAATTCATTTTATTCTCTCACTGCAACTATGAAACCTTAGAACTTACTCTTAGTTATTATGTGGAAACAAACAATACATGCAGCCTGATGGGAACACAAATTAGCACATAACAATGTTTCTGTTTAACAGTAACATTGCTTCTAGTAACACATATATCAAGCAAATTACAGAACAGGGCAGTTAAAAATTGTTTTCAATGAAAGCAAAGAATAAAATTATAGACTAAAGCTTTCACAGAACACATCTACTCCTTTGGCTCAGAGACAAAAGAAGTGTGTGCCTTGATTTATTGCTGAAGACAGTAACGTGACAGATGTGATATTAGGAAAAGATACACTCTGTAGGTCTAATAACCGTTAAAAGATGTTGTTTGTACTTAGAAGAGCCTTATTAATCATCAACATTACAGAACTACAGTTGTTCCTTATATATCTAATCTCTGAGCAAACACATGAAAATAGTTTTAAGGGATTCAAGGATGGATAGGATTTGAAGTATGAGATCGTGATTCAATTTTTAAAACCTTGGTCACATACAGAAGGTATTGATAAGAAAGGACTTAGAATATAAGATCATAATAACATATGCTCAGATATAACTGAGAGGGGTGCAAAGGAAAATACAAGGATGTAAAAGAGAGGTTTTACATCTCTCCCAGTAATGACTCTAGGGAAACCAATTCCCATCAAATCTGCAAGCCAGGTAGCCTAACTCCTTCTTGCATCATTATATGTCCCTTGGCATTATGTTTCATTTATGAAATGTCAAAGCAATTGATACTTGCAAGAGTATTGATATTTGCCAGTATATAGACAAACAGGAGTAATACAAATATGGCATGTCTTGTCACAGCTATGAAGAAATTTAGAGAATTTCTCTCTAAAGGACTAGAGTTGTATCAAACCCTTTCTCTAGATTAAGAAGTTGTTGCTTCCATTATTAAGTATTAAAAGTATTAAGTTTTTAAGTATAAAATAACCAAGGTATAATTTTAGATTGCCCAAGAACTGTGATGAATATTAATTGTATTGGTTCAAACAAAGTACTTTCAGAAATCGTAGCTTAAAGTCAACATATTTTAAACTCTAGTTACTATTCAGTACAGTTTGTTGGTCCACATAATAAGAGAAAAAGTTGTAAGCTAAAAGTGGAAATGACCACAAACTTCCCACCAACTGAAAACGATGTCAGCATGAATATGTGCTGAAGCAGTCTTCCTTGAAGATCTCTGACTATAATGTTAAATTTAATGGACATAATTTGTTCAAAACTGCATTTGCAAGTTGTTCCTAGTAGCATGCTCCCCAAAGACCAATTCTTTGTTCTGGATGGAGAAATAAGCAATTACTGTATTGATGTAAAAAACAACAACAAATATTTCAGGATTATCCATTATTGTACTGCAAGGCCTCAAATGCAGAGCTGGTCTCTCACAAATTGGTCAATATACGAAGACAATGCCAGCAGGTTACTGAAGCTTTTGTTCTTCTGTACTTATGCTTTTTTTTCAACTCCATTTTTGTTCTTTTAAAATAATTCCATCTGCTGAGAAAATCATGTCTAACAAATCTTATGTCAAATAACTCTCCCTTCAAAATTTAGATACAATCTTTACGAGATTATAGCTACTGGGTAGCAAACCAATTCTCACTGTACCATCAGTAGTTATTAAGGAATGCAAAAGAGTGGTTAAAAATGTGAATGTAAAAAGAAAAGATACATATTGTATGCACAGGGGTTTTGGCTATTTATGCAAATAGTGCTGGGTTGTGACAAAAGTTAAAATGAATGCGTTATCAGTAAGAGCAGGTTTTCTTTTTGCATTCTCTTGATTCTGGGGTTCAATGTTCCCCTGCAAAAAATAACTTGGTATTTTTTATAATAAAGTTCCTCCACTCCTGAGTAACATAAGTTAACAGTTTCTGACAGTGTGGAATCATTAATTTTTCATGTAAGAATAACATATTTTTGTAGCAAAAACTGAACTTCCAGCACATTTCCAATTTACTGAGACTTGAATGTTTTAAAAGTAATCTGAGCTTTCATATTTTGGTAGTAAGAGACAGCAGCAATCACCAAAACAAAGCCTTAAAGTATTCCAAAGATTGGGCTGGCTAATGGCAGGATTACCGTACTTTCAGAAACTCAAAAGCTACTGTATCTTCCAAGGGAAGATCACCTCATTAGCCTTCCACAACAAAGAGCAGCATCGTTTTTCAAGTTCTGACAAGCATTTTTTTTCTTTGTATTAATGGCAGATTAAATACAAATCAGAATTTATGTTAGCGTCTGAAGGTTAGCTGCCGAAATGAACTGATGCGTGATTTGTCCTAGAGCACAATTCCTGATCAAATCTTACACATATTCTACTAAGTAGCTCTGTAGTATATGTTATAGACAACAGCTTTCCAAGGTTGTGCTGGGGAGAGAAAACACATCTCATTGGGTGCTTTTAATCTGCTAATCTAATTTTGCACCAATTTTGAATTGGAATATACTCGTATATTGGAAACATTTAGCATTCCAACACTCATGGTCTAATTGGTTAGTATGTGCAGGCTTTTAGACTTCTGGAGTTTTCATAGGGACAAGTTTTCAAATTTAATCAGTGGAGAATGTACATAGACATTGGCCTCTTGTCACTATCTAGGGCTTTCTTGGTTTGTTTACCCTCCAAGATGTATTTTTACAGCCCAAAACACAATCTAAATGTGGACATTAAGCCAACAGTTATCATGGCTGAGATTCTTTCTAATAATAGATAGCATTTATATATTATTGCCACGTTAAATAGATTTATTACAAATAGGTATGGCAGCTCACAAAAAGCAGCACGAAAGGGATGCAACAATTGTAAAAATCTTTGCAACAAGATTAGGCCTTTTCATTTTTCACAGAGTACCAACTAACAGACTAAAATGATAACAAGAGCAAATAATGCACTTCCACTGAAAGAAAAGATGCAATCAAGCTAGTGCTAAGTGTTCTACAAAATTTCGCAGGGAATATGCTTATGGAATATGATGGTACATATTTCAGAATAATGTACCTAACATCCTGCTGAATTCCAGTTGGAATTATTTAGACATTTCCTTAATACTAAAATGGATATTAAAATTACAATTGTGCATGCTTCTTTGAACACAGTACAGCAAAAACCAAGCACATTGTTGGGAGGGAGGCAGAGTGTGATTTAATAACATTGTTTGGAACCCCCTCTGTACAATTTGATTTGAGTAGTTTTCCAAAGTCTTTTTATCTCCTATCTTGTGTTTTCTTATAACCCAGTGATTAGAAAGATGGAACCAGAATATTTCAGTTCAAGAGACTTTCACGGAGTCCAGTGAAGGCAGCAAAAATTTATGGACCTTTCTTCTATCAGCAGCATCAGACCCTTCTTGTGACACAAACATCTTCCTTCTCTCAAAGCAGCAACTCATTTTTATAGTTGACAATTTCTTTCACAGACTTTAGAAAGTATTTCACTTCATTGGCCATCAATATTATCTACTGAAATTATTTTCTTGGTGATTTAAAATCTCTGATGCAATTTCCTTTCTACGCTATCTAGATGAAAACGTTCCCTGAATTGTATCTATTTTTCTTTAAAAAAAAAATCAACCCAAAGTTTTTCTTTTGTGATCTGGCTTTATAGTTTAGGAGCTATAAAGGGAAATACATATCCCCATCCATATTTACACAATTGTAAATGATACATTGATTCATGGCAGAGAAAATTCTCAGTTTCTAACAAATGAGGATTATTACAACATACAATAAAGTGCCATATTCCAAAACCTTTTCAATCTTGGTCTTTCTAAATATTGGATGTAATTTATTATTTTCTTAACAAACAGACACATGCACAAGCTATATGTTTTGGATTACAGCTAAATCCGTAACTGAAAAAAATGCAAATATAGCTTCAATGTTTATTTCCTAGCTCTTCTATTCTCTTTATTCAATTTCCATTTTTAAATTTTAGAAAGGGTTGGATGTCCTCTGAAAACATTTGGCCTTAAAGCAAACTGGCCATTCACACAGCTATGAATCATTTTACTTCATTTAGCTGAGAAAGACTGTAATCAATCTAAGGATGCCCTTTATGTAGCCCTTAGAGATTTGAGGGAAGCCTTTGACTCTGTACACCATGAAAAAAACTCTAAAGAAATTAGTTACTACATCATCTTCTTAAACTAATAATGTTATTGCATCATGGTCTTACTATTCAAGTTAAGGGCAATATTACTGATGACTTAATTATATGTGTGTCTACTTGCAAGATGTTAAACAAGACTATATTCTTCCTCATTACTGTTCTATTTTTAATTTAAAAATACTATTAAGAGTCTGCTAAGCTAGAATTCCATCCACCCTGCCTTTCCCACCGTCCCATCTCTATTCTTCTCTATGGTGGAGATGAAGTCCCACTCTCTAAACCAAGTAGTCCTCAAAGATACCTTAAAGCTCTACTGCTTTACTGCTCCAGAGAATGCCTCAAAATAAATTATTCTAAAACAAAGGTATTAGTATTTTCTAGAAGACACTTTAAAGCTCTAATTGGATGATTAGCAGCAAACCTATCAAGCAGGTTAAATCTTTTAAGTATCTAGATGTCTATTTTCAATCTTCTACTTGCAAGTCTATTCACGCAAGAGAGCTGCTAGCAAAAAGCATCCCTTGCAATTACTAAATTTGCAAATCAATCTGGAAACAGTGATCTCTCAGAAGCTATTAAACTATGTAAAATTAAAGTTCCAGGCATGATGCTTTATAGTGCTCAGATGTACCTAGAAGGGGTCTTCTACTTAAGGTAGCTTAAAAGCAATTCAGTCAAATTAAATTAAAAAAAAATCTTATTGCAAGTCCCTTGTTCAATTTCTTATGTTGCAATTTGATTGGAACTTGGCTGCATTTCCCTTGGGCCCAATTTTCTTGTCCTAGGATTTGGCTGAAGTAAACCTAGGAAGGAAATTGCTTGATCCATCTCACCATGCTAGATAGTTCTCTGCCACCCTAAGGCATATTAGTGATAGCACAATTGTCTCTCTTCTCTGAACTATCCTTTGATATTTCTTCAAAGTTCTATATGGCCTGCATAGGAGAGTATTACAACAGACTGATTGGGCATTGTCTATTAGAGCAAAAAACTGGCAGACATATAAGTCCTTCCACATGAAAGCCATGATTGTTTTCAGATACGTAGGCAGAATCTGTTTCACATTTTCTAGTAAAATGTCCATTGTATACCCAGTGATGATAGCACTTAATATTTTCTGGTCACGTTGCCACTGTGATCAAGAGACCATGAACCTTCTTTTTGTGACCCGTCTTCAGAAATATATAAGAGAGTTTCAAAATTTCTATCAATAGCTACAACTCTTAGTAACCGTCTGGTTCCTCCATCATGTTATTAATTACTGGGTATTAATTGTCTCAGGATTTTCTTGTAATTTTTAAAACTCTTTTATAATATGAATTGTACTGCTGTTCTTTGTATTTGCTCTTGGACTATAGTAAATAAACTTTGAATGCTTAAATTTTAGAAATCAAGTGAGGCCCCAAAGTGGGGACCTGTCCTTCAAGTCATGCCTAGGACTCAAAACCCATATAGACATGAACCCTGGCATCTATGTTGCTTTTCTTCTTGTACTTTAGATGATGCTTTGATTTGAACGAACAAATGAATGAGTAAGTGAATAAGTCAGGAATATTACTGTAATGAATAGGCAAACTCCTCTGTGTTTCAATAGTGTCAGAGTTGAAAATGCTTCTCTTTTAAACAGGGTGATATCCCACTCCCTTCTCTTTCTAGGTAGAAGTTTTGTTTATTTTAAGATGCCCAGCCCAGGATGATCTCCAGAAAAGGAAAGAAGCAAGAGTCAAATAGGAAGCTAACATTCTCTTTCAACTTTCAATAAAAGTTGGAATTTGCTGGAAGAGTTATTAGCAAGTCTAACAGCAGGATAGCTGGTGAGCCCAATAGTGACAACAATTTCAAATCCACAACATGCCTTCAGCTGTTGAACAAAACTTGCATGCTGTAACCTTCAGTGCAGAAACCAGCTACTTTTTGCCAGCTGAAAATGGGGGAAAAGTCTATTTGCCAGAACAGAGCTAGAGGAAAGATTTAGTGCAGTCAGGAGAAGTCTGCATTAGCTTTAAATATTAAAAGACAGCATCCATCTAACATTTGGGCAGACAAAAAGAAAGCAAGTAAGCCATCAATCACTTACTTCAGTAAATGTTGTGCGACAGAACAGTGAGCTGAGAGATGACTGTCATACATCTCAGTGGAAGTCCATTGCATTATGGCTTGGTGCATTCGGTACTGCACAGTGAGCATCTTCACAACACGGTCCCCGCATTTCTGAATCAGCCGTTCCATTAAGCTTAGAGAAAGACCTTGTGCTGCAGCCCTGCACCGAGGGAGTAATAAAAACAAAGTGAAAAAGAAAAAAGGCATTCAAAGACTGCAACAAAGGCCACACTGGTTACTTTATTTCATCTCTGCCTGTCATATTTAGAGGAGATTTTTTAAAGGGATGCTTGTAATGTGTAACTGAATATCTGATCCACATTCTGATTTACATGCAGGCATTTATGAATATTCACTTACATTTCTCTCCTTCCTTAATGTACAAGGGATAAAACTGCATAATTCACCAAAGGCTATGGCAATGGAACCTAAACTCATCAAATGTTACATAATAGTACAAACTTCTAGATAGAGACCGTATCACATAGCAACTGCATTCTTGGCAGTATATAAACCTTGGAACAGAAAACCTAATAAATGATGGGAAAGTGTCAAGTAAAGTTTCATTTCTAAAGTTCTGGCCCAAGCGGCATCTTTATGGAGAAAATATCAGCTATTAGCAATAAAGAACAACAGATACAGTGCTCACAAAAAATGGGGGGGAGTGTTATCTATGGTTTTATGATATAAGCCCAAATGCCATGTGTTTGTGGTGGGATAAATGAGAAATTCCTGGTGAATGCATCCCTCTATATTATGGAAATAGTTTGTTGTCATTGTCTTATGCAAGAATGCTTCAATATTTCAGTCCAGCAAAGAACTCTGAAATTCCTAGGTGGACTTCTGGTTAGATAATTGGACATCTCAAAGCGCACTGGCGTTCAGGAGCATTGGACTCAACAATTCTCCTTAATCCAACAATGGCTAGGACCAGGAGAGAAAAGAGAACTACTTTAATATTCCTATACTACTATAAAATCTCCCATACTCTACAATCAGACCAGAAGAATATCATGTTAAATAATACTGCAATTTTCCGAGAGACTATGAAGGAGCAGAATGGGCTCTCTGTCCCACTCTGTCTCTGCCTCTCTCATGTGTGATCATTACAATCTTCAAAAAGGTTTTCCTCCAGGCCCTCTGCAAGTACTATCCAACCACCGTGAAATCAGCTGGTTATTTTTAAGCACAGCAAACCCTTTTTAGTACTGCTATGGTTTCGGTCCAAAAAACGCTAAAGGAGAGTCTATAATCAGGCCAGAAAAATGATGCAGAGAGAAAGGATGTGAAAGAAAAAGGAAGATTGCTGATGCCTGTGCCATTCCAGCATGTTTAACACTGCTCCCAAAACTGCTAGATGAAATACGAAGCAAGTCCAGAGCTGTCTCAGAGTTAAAACCCTTTTGCTTTAATGTCAGGTAATAAATGGTCTAAAGTATTCATTTTAATGGAACCTCATAAAAGTGAAGAGAGAACCAATAAAGCTCACGTGTCTGAAATATAACTTTTATATACAATAAGACTGTCCAACTGTGCCCAAGGCATTGCGCAATACACTGTGGAGACATATAACACCCGATATGGTGAATTAATTACAAAGAGCTTTTTTCATCTTTTAAATAATTTACCCTTGGTCCTACTCAAGACCTGTTCATATTAAAAAACTGGGAGAAGAAAATATTCCTTTGATTTATTCTTTTGTCCAGCAGTTAAAAGAATATGAACTCATGGTAAGAATCACATATATGTACAAACAGAGATGTATTTCTTAGGGATGGTTGTGTAACAATATGGATTTTGAATTCAAAATGTCTGATTTTGTCAAGTGGACCTCATTTGTGGGAGTTTCTCAAAGCTTTTTAAAATTATTTCCAAATTTTATATAAAACACTGTCCACAAGCAGTTATCTAAGTTTTCTATTAAACTGTCTTTAATTGCCTTTTGATGATAAAAAGACAGCATTAGTTATTGATTAAACATGTAAAAATAAACAAATCTGGATCAAGCCACACAGGCAATTGCCTCTTCGTTCTATGTGAGTGGTATTTTTCCAATAAGTCCATTTTTAATCAGCTTTTTAAAATGCCTGGAGTCAAACTTAATGAAACAGAAGGCATAGAGTTAATCACTAAACCTTAAAAGACTTACCCTGAGGTAAGATGAGCTGCCTATAAATTTTTATAAATAAATAAATAAATAAAAATAAACAAAGATGGATTACTGGGCCAAAATTAAATTATAATAGTAGGCTATAATTTGATGGTTTAACCTAAAACGTGTCATTTAGGTTAGAGTTATGGTTTAGCCCATTAAGTCTCAAAGTTTTTTTTCTTCAGAACAGTTTTTTTTCTAAAACTCTTCGATTTTGTTATGTACAATACTTGATATTCTACTTTTCACATATTTCTAAACTATCCTTTAATTCAAAAGTGGCTGCAGCTTTTGAAAATAATAAGATTGGAACAAAAACATAGTGCTAAAAGTACCACAATCATCTTAGAAAGGGGAAAGAGAAGAATAATTGAACTTACCTTGACATTTCTGTAGAGCTGGTTTTGAATTATTGATACACATTAGCGCTAAGTGTTATTAATGTGGAAACCACATGTAAGGAATTGGGGCAAGGAAGGGGAATAAAAGGGCAAGACAGATATCCTTCAATATTAATTAGCAAGTCCAATTGGTAAAATCAATTCTCAATTTTCAGCACCACTGAAGCAACGAATGTACGAATGCTTTGGAAACAAATGTGTTTCTTGGCTTCCAAGTAAGGCTGTAGCTAAGAACAAAAGCCTAGAAGAGGCAGTATTTCAATGGCATTATGATGAGAAAACTTCCTTGCTGGTATGTGAAAGTCGTGATTCTAATATTAAACTGCTATCCCATCAGAGCTTAGCTAATTCCCCCCCCCCCCCAGATCATCTGCAACTTGTTTGAAAGCTTCATGAGTGTAACATAGTTGCAGATGATCATAATATGTTCAGCATATTAACATTTTACACATAAAGAGCATGAAATTAACTGTTAAGAATCACTTTCCCCCCTGAACTAGACTTAATAGATTGGGGGTTAGATCAGCTAAACAAGGAAGGGGGGGGGGAAGTATGAGAGAAAATGGATAAGAAAGAAGCTTATGGATAACATAGTATCAAATTAAAACCCTTGCTAGTTCTTTTGATTTATAGTGATAAGATGCTGTAGGGAGATGGAGTTGATATCCCTTAAACCAGGAGTGGGCAACCATGGCCCCATTATGACCTGTGAACTTCAACTCCCAAAATTCCCGAGTTCAGCTAGGAACATATGCAAGGGAGGTCACATCTTGGATCTGGTTTTTGTCTCTGATCAGTGGCAGAATGATCTAGGTATAGGGGATGTTTTTATAGAGCCCCTGTCACGGTCAGATAATTCGCTCCTTAGACTGGACTTCCATTCCACTCCCCCTCATCACAGGGAGGCGGAGCTGATAAAATGGTTCCGCCCCAGGCGCCTAATGGACCCAGAAAGGTTCCTGACGGAGCTTGGGCCATTTCCCGAGGCACACACACACGACCCTGTCGGGGACTTGGTGACCACCTGAAAGAGGGTGGCATCCGAGGCTCTCGACCGGGTCGTGCCCTTGCAGCCTCTGACCCAGTGTCGATCCCAACTGGCTCCCTGGTTTTCCAGGGAACTAAAGGAGATGAAACGCCGGAAAAGACACCTAGAGAGTGGTTGGAGGGCTAGCCGCTCCGAATCTGGCTGAACACTTCTACAATCCTATATTAGGACGTATTTAAGGATGGAAAAGCGTTCTCACTTTTCCACCCTTATTGCATCCGCAGAAAATCGCCCGGCCACCCTTTTCAGGGTGACCCACTCCCTTCTAGAGGTTGGAGTGCGGGAGGACCCCTTGCAAGGACGGGCGGAGGATTTTTCTTGTTTTCTGCAGGATAAAATCGCTCAGATTCGGGACGGGCTGGACTCTGACTGGGCCCTTCTGGGTGTGGGAGCGGGGGTGGTTTTTGGTGAGACCATCTGGGCTGAGTTTGACCCTGTGACCCCAGAAGAAGTGGACAGGTTGCTGGGCAGCCTTAATGTCACCACATGTTTATTAGATCCATGCCCCTCCTGGCTCGTGTTGGCCACCCGGGAGGTGATGCAAGGTTGGTTCCAGGAGATTATTAATGCTTCTTTGAGAGAGGGGTTCTTGCCCGCCATCTTGAAAGAGGCGGTGGTGAGACCTCTCCTCAAGAAGCCGTCCCTGGATCCAACTTTGCTGTCTCCAACCTTCGATTTATGGTGAAGGTTGTTGAGAGTGTGGTGGCATGACAGCTTCCTTAGCACCTGGATGAAGCAATGTATCTTGATCCTCTCCAATCGGGTTTCAGGCCCGGGTACAGCACAGAGACGGCTTTGGTCACGTTGGTGGATGATCTCTGGAAGGCACGGGACAGGTTATTCCTCTGTCCTAGTTCTATTAGACCTCTTGGCGGCTTTTAATACTGTTGACCACAGTATCTTGTTGCAGTGATTGCGGGGGTTGGGAGTGGGAGGCATCGTATTACGGTGGTTCTCCTCCTTCCTCTCCGATCGTTCGCAATTTGGCAGGGGGGCAGAGGTTGGGCCAGAGGTCCTTGATATGTGGAGTGCCTCAGGGGTTGATGCTCTCGCCCCTACTGTTCAACATTTATGTAAAGCCGCTGGGTGAGATCATCCGCGACTTCGGGGTGGATTTCCATCAGTACGCTGATGACACTCAGCTGTACATTTCCACCCCAGGCCACCCCAACAAAGCCG
>JAEANM010018405.1:0-12649 GCA_017656035.1 Myanophis thanlyinensis | reverse complement strand
TCCCTTCCCCTCTCCTCCCCTCCTCTTCCCTCTCCTTCCCTCTCTCCTTCTCCCATATTTCTGAATGGCAGTTCCACCTGAGCAGGTGACAATCATAGGCTCCAGCAGCACTGAAGAAAACCAAGAGATCTTCCTGACCTGCTCCACTTCTACAAGCAACCCCCCGGTGATGCTACGCTGGTGGCTGGGATGGAGAGAGCTCAATGCTACCAACACCGCCATTTCAGAGGTAGGCAAGATAAAAAAAAAAACCCAGAGGAGGACCATGAGGCAGGTGGAATGATTCCCTTGGTAGATCTGACTCACCTGAGGACCAATTATTCCTGGACATTGAGGCAGTTCAAGGACAGCATCAGCTTGGCCTATGACCAAATAAGGCCTTCAAACAGCAGACTGGCTACACAGATATCTTTTTCTCTCTCCTTCTTGGCAAACAGTAGTCACTGAGTAAAATTTGCTTTCCTCTTGCAGGCAGAGTATGGCGGAATGGTCACTGTATCCAATCTGACATATATAGCATATCGAGAGGACAACGGCCTTCCTCTGATCTGTGAGGCCTTCAACGAAGCCATCATGTATACCAAGAGCGCTTCGGTTACGCTCAGAGTAACATGTGAGGATGCGGATGGGAACCACCAGGGTGACATTGTGTTTTAAGCCTCTCTTCTTCCTGCTGATTGTTTTTTTCCCCTTCCTATTTTTTTTTTTTTACCTCAGATCCGCCTCAGAAAATCTGGCTTAATGTTCCACCACCCGAGATGAATTTTCGAGCCAGCGCTGAAATCAAACTCATTTGTTTTGCCAGTGGTGGGAACCCTTTGCCTCGTCTTGATTGGTACAAGGTACCCAAAGCACTTTACCTTCTCCTCCTTCATGGCTCTTGAGGTTTTTAGTGAAAATACCAAGATCCTCTTTCCTCTTGGTCTCTGCCCCAAGAATTCCATGCACATATAAGCTCCTCTCTAAATTTCGGAGACAAGCTGCCAAATCTTGCAAGAGTTGGGCATTCTTAAAACCTATCAAGATTTCAACTCAGGATAGCAAAACAATCCCTACAGCTAACCTTCAGTTTATACCCCTGAGTGAAAAAAAAAAACTTTTGATGACAATTCACATAACAAAAAGGGAGACTACTCTGGTTCGTGCTCTGTCTCCAAAATCCATCCATATTAGCTGCATCATCCCCATTTTTCCAAAAGAAGTTACTTCCCTCTCCTGGAGAAACTACTTTGTAGCCTGGTGGGATGTCTCTGGTTTTCAGACTACATATTACTAAGCCACTGCTTGGTAGTCTAGTGAAGAGAAGGACCAGGGGAGACATAATAGCAGTGTTTCAATATTTGAGGGGCTGCCACAGAGGAGGGGGTCAAGCTGTTTTTCAAGGCACCTGAAGGCCATACAAGGAATAATAGAATGGAAACTTATCAAAGAGAGATTCAACCTAGAAATAAGGAGAAAATTTTCTGACAGTGAGAACAATCAAGCAAAGGAATAGAAGTTGCCTTCAGAAGTTGTGGGAGCTTCATCACTGGAGGCCTTCAAGAACAGATTGGACTGCCATTTCTCAGGAATGGTGTAGGATCTCCTGCTTGGGTGGGGATGGGGGGTTGGACTAGATGACCTACAAGGTGCTTTCCAACTCTGTTAATCTGTTAACAGCTTTTTGTAACCCATGGTTTATTGTTTATACCATGGTTATGCCATAGTTGTCTTAGCAACTTGAAGATATGTGGACTTCTAACTCCCAGAATTCCCCAGCCGGCATTCTGGAGTTAAAAACCACACATCTTAAAGTTGCAAGTTTGAAAAACACGAGTTTAGACCAATGAGCAATGAAGTTGTCCGGCTCATTTAACAAATCACGCTTGAAGCAAACCAAGGCTTAACGTGATGTTGTGTGCTGTTTCTATTCCAGAGTTGATTGGGTAATCCATCTCCGGTAAAGTACTCCAGATCAGACCTAGAATGACAATCATTGACCCACTTTTTACATTTCAGGTCGGCTCTAATCAGTCTACGGCAAAGCCGTGTGCCCGATTGTTTTTAAAAAAGGGTCATGAATGAAAGTTACAAACTTCCCTTTGCCTGGAGCTCATTTCCTATTATCAGCTCCTCCTGCAGGCATTTTTTCTTTGAGCCAGACTTAGATTTAAAAAAAAAAAAAAATTCTTGCAGAAGAAAATACAGGTAGTTTTCCGCTTACAACCAGAATTTCATTAAGTGGCTCATATCTGATTTTATGAACTTTTTTTTAACACATGGTCATTAAGCGAATCCAAGTTCCTCCACTGACTTGGCTTGTCAGAAGCCCCCTGGGAAGGTCATACATGTTGATCCACATGACCCTGGAGCATTACAGCCGTTGCAAATGCGTACCAATTGCCAAGCACCTAAATTTTGATCATGTGCCCGCGGTGATGGTCATAAGTCCGAGGTGCAGTCATAAACCACCTTTTTCAGCATCATGGTAATTTTGAACAGTTGTTAAAGGGTCATAAGTTGAGGACCACCCATAAACTACCTGTAGAGAAAGGGTTCTGCAACTATTTGGTCAGTCCTTCCCACCTCCCACCGTCTAAGCTAGGGGTGTCAAATTCGATTTCATTGAAGGCCACATCAGGTTGTGTTTGACCTTGTGGGACCAGGATGGTGTGGCCAGCTCAACATCATTAGTGTGGTGGCCTGACCACTCTTCCAGCGAAAACGGGCTCCCTAGCTCCATTTTCACTGGCAAAGGGTTGCAGCCAAAAATGGAGCTCGGGGAGCCCATTTTTGCGGGCAGAGGCACCTCGAACCGATCTTCGCTGTTTCCAGGACGGCTCTGCGGGCCAGATCTGCGGGTCTTGAGTTTGACACCCGTGATCTAAGCTTTAGCCATGATTTAAGCATGGCTTGATTTAGGATCGGGTTTAAAGGTAGGGCCCACTTAATCCACTCTATCTGAAGATATTGCTTATGTTACTAGAGACAAAACAAATGTACTTTTCCTAAAACGAGCTTACTTTTATAATTCGTAGGTGACATGCACGCTTGCTGGAGGAATTCGAGTACAGCTGCAGCAATCTCATCAGAGTGGAGTTTCGAAGCCCTGTCAGGGCAAGCAAGTGAGTGGAAAAATCCAGAGCTGCAAACCAAATGTGGCTTTGGGTGTGTGTGTGTGTGCTCTGGTTGGTTGTCTTCAGGGGGGGACTCAATGCTCCTCCGTGTTATGAAACCTCCTTTGATTGTTTCCTGTGATAACGTCCCCCAAATACATTTGCTTTTATCCCTTTGTTGCCTTCAATCATGCAAAAGTGGACTCTGAGCCCAGCATTCTCAAACCATGGAGGGCCTTCCAGTTCTATAGCTGAGATTCTCGTTACCTCCACGGCCCAAAATAAGTTTGGTTATGCACCGCAACGTCAGTGAGAAGCCTGTTCTGAACCAGAGCTCTTAAACTAGGGGTGTCAATCTTAAGGCCTGAGGGCTGGATCCGGCCTGCAGGGTGCTTAGATCTGGCCCATGGGGTTGCCCTGGCAACAGAAAAAGGATCGACCTGCGGTGCCTCTGCCAGCGAAAACGGAGCTTGGGAGGGCCGCCAGTTCCTCTTCCAAGCTCCGTTTTCGCTGGCAGGGGGTTGCATGATGCCATCGCAGCCAAAAATGGAGCTCACAGGGGATGCAGGCCACTCTCCCGAGCTCCATTTTCACTGACAGAAGGTTGCAGGAAGCTGTGGAAGCTGAAAATGGAGCTCGGGAGCCCATTTTCACTGGCAGAATGCTTGGGCCATTATAGGCAGCACCAACACAAGTGTCGTCGAGCTGGCCATGCCCATCTTGGCCACGGCCCCCCTGCTCCCCCCCTCCCCAAATCAAACACAACCTTGATGCAACCCTCAATGAAATTGAATTTGACACCCCTGTCTTAAACGGTCAGCTCCTGGAAATGATGTGACACGATACTGAATATATCGAGGAATATCTCTCTCATCCTTGTCCAGGCGGGCGGTAGCGTTTTTTTTTCTTTCTCATTTTCAGAGTTGATTTATTTGATCTGAGCCTGCTGAGAATCAGCTCTTAACTGCTACTTTTCTGTTATGCTTACTATCATATGCATTCCTTCCTCAGGATATCAAGTTAGTAAGGGAAGGAACATCTTCAGCTTCATCTGGGAACATCATTTCCAAGGAGTTGGTCCTGACTACGACTCCCAGTGACAACATGGCAACCTACCGTTGCAATGCCACTGGTCCTCCCAGGACACTGGCACTCACTGTTTATACTAGCTTGCTGGTCCAGTGTAAGTTAAAACTCAGCATACATTGTGCACACACACAAACACACGCACAAGTACAGAATGGGATGTTCTAAGAGGGTGAGTGGAGGGATGGAGAGACAGAGAAAGAAAAAGATGGATGGACGGATTGATACGGAATTCTTGGTGCTCTCTGAGATTGGCTGTTTGCCTGCAGACATTACCCAAGGAGGTAACATTATCAGTGTGAATGTAGGTGGGGCTTGCTGGCTGGGGAATTCTGGGAGTTGAAGTCCACACCAGTGGTGGAATTCAATTTTTTTTATTACCAGTTCTGTGGGCGTAACTTGGTGGGCGTGGCTGGTGGGGTCATGTGACTGGGTGGGCAGTTTCTGTAAGCGGGGCAATAAAGATTAGGCTAGAAACAACACCAGGATGTTTCTTTCCTGCCTTCCTTACAGGATTAACCCTGTAAAGTGGAAATAAACAAAAGGAGATTTCTTCGAACAACCGATTCTCTGAACTGCTTAGAAAATTTACTGCTGAATTTCACCTCTGGTTCACACGTCTTTTAGAATTGCCAAAATTGAACTACCAAGCACTAGACAAAATTAGGGTTGGTTAATTTGTAGTACAATGTTTCAAGGAAACACATCAGGAGATGCAGATCCATAGTCCAGAAGAAGCAGGTTGTTGTGCATTGGAAAGTAGTATGTTATGGAGAAAAAAACTAAATGGGGGAATCTTTCTTCCTCGGTGCTAAATAATAAAAGGAGAATATTTGTAGTTCTGGATTGAAATGAGCTACGCTACACTGACGATGTTACCTAATCTGGGTAATGAAATGTCTGCAAGAAAACAACCAAGTTCACAGAGTACCCATGCAGTCTTTTCACACACAAAGTTTCAATCAATTGAAACAAGCTGTACTTAGGAGTCTCGGTGGTGCAGTGGTTAGAGTGCAGTACTGCACTACAGCAGTACTTCTGCTGTCCGCTGGTTCAAATCCCACCAGGCTCAAGGTTGACTCAGCCTTCCATCCTTCCGAGGTGGGTAAAATGAGGACCCAGATTGTTGGGGGCAATAGGCTGACTCTGTAAACCGCTTAGAGAGGGCTGGAAAGCACTATAAAGTGGTCTATAAATCTAAGTGCTATTGCTACTGCATTCTCTTTTCCTCTGAATGTTTCGTCCCCATGAGTTGCGCAGGGCACTGTAAGTGGCAAAATAGGAGCTGAATGTGAATGCCAATGGGTAGGGAGTGACAAGGCAAATCTGAAATACTCGTTCTTTTCCTAGTTCCGCCTCTGCATGCAACCATTACAGTCACAGCCGAAAAGGTGAGACGTGGCCAATCCGTGACGCTGACCTGCAAATCGGGCAGCAGCAATCCTCCTGCTCGTCTCACTTGGCTCAAAGATGGAGAAAGGTGAGTACCTCTCGCCTAGACTATGCCAACGCTCTTTACATGGGGCTCCTCTTGAAGAGCATCCGGAGGCTGCAGTTGGTGCAGAATGCGGCCATGCGGATGATTCTGGGGGCTCCTTGGAGCTCCCATATTACACCTCTCCTCCGTGAGCTGCATTGGCTCCCTGTGGCCTTCCGGGTGCGATTCAAGGTGTTGGTTCTTATCTTTAAAGCACTCCATGGCTTGGGACCCGGGTACTTACGGGACCACCTGTTGCCACCATCAGCCTCCCGTAGACCCGTGCGTTCCCACAGGGTGGGCCTCCTTGGGGTTCCTCTGTCAGGACAATGTCTCCTGGCAGCCCCAAGGGTTCGAGCTTTCTCTGTGGCAGCACCCTCCCTCTGGAACGAACTGCCCCCGGAAATCCGGACCATTACGGACCTACGGACCTTCCGGTGCGCACTGAAGACCTTTCTGTTTCAACAAGCCGGTCTGGCCTAGTACCGCCGGTTGGGGATTTTAAATTGGTTCTTAATTCTTGCATGCATTTTAAACTGTTCTAAATTTTTTTTTTAAATTAAATCTTAATTCAGTTGGCCTTAATTTAATTTAACTTTAATTGGTTTTTAAATTGTTTATCTGTGTGTTTTACTGGCTGTACACCGCCCCGAGTCCTTCGGGAGAGGGGGCGGTATATACATTTTGACAAATAAAATAATAAATAAAATAAAATAAACTCATCCGATGGCCACCTTTTTTCAAACTTCATGGAAGATTCTCTGATTTCCTTTGTAGGTTTTGCCTCTTTCTGCCAAGACTGGCTTAAATGGCAACAGCATTTAGACTTATACACCACTTCACAGTGTTTTGCAGCCCTCTCTTCATGGTTTACAGCAGGCTTGTCAAACTGGCAGCAGCCCCATGGGCTGGATACAACACATGCAGGCCAGGCCCACCTCAGCTCCGCAAAGGCAAAAAACATCACAATATGTCACGATCTGGCCTGTGATGCGATCGAATTTGACACCCTCGGTGTACAGAATCAGCCTATGGCCCCCAACAATCTGGGTCCTCATTTTACTGACCCTGGAAGGATGGACGGCTGAGTCAACCTTGGGCCAGACAGGATCGAACTGCTGGCAGTTGGCTGCGTCAGCCTGCAGTGTTGCATTCTAACTACTCTTAAATCACTCAGGCGTAGCAGATGAAGGTCATTCCTTTTGGGTTCTTTTAGTAGCATCAAGTCACTGAGTTTGGGGCTCTTTTCTGAACCAATATAATTATTGGATAGCCTGGGGAGCCCCAAGGTTAATTTTGCATCCAGGGTTGTTTGCAGGGTATGGTAAAAAGAAAAGTCAGGAGGCACAGTTGTATTGGTGTGATGGGAGCTGTGCCCTGTTTTTTTTTTTTCTTTTTTTAATATGTATTGTAGATGGAGCTTCAGTTTCACCATCACAATTGCCTCTTGACTTTCTTGACCATATGATTATTATTATTATTTATTATTTATTACATTTGTATACCGCCTCCCTCCTGAAGGACTTGAGGCGGTGCACAGCCAAGTAAAAAAGAAAAATACAATTAAAAACCAAGTTAAAAATACAAATAAATATATGTCTAAATATGACATAACCATAATTATACATTTCAATATATTGTATCGTAATATGTCATACCATGCCTTCTTTAACAATTTATATTCTTCATATTCTCCATGTCTCTATTATAACAATCATACCGTATCTTCTATCTACATCTATTTCTTATTTCTCTCCTCTAACGATTGATAAAAGGCTTCCCACCTCTTATTAAATTCACTTATTTCTTTTTCATGTATTTCCATACTCAACCTATCCATTTCTGCACATTCTAGTATTTTGTAACCACTTTTCCTTCCTCCATTTTCCAATTTTGAGCAAATACTATCCTCGCTGCTGTTAATACATGTAAAATCAAATATACAATTTCTTTGCTATGACTCTCTGGTATTATACCTAACAGAAATATTCCTGTGGACACCCTTGGTTGCATCAAATCTGTCCTCTCGTATTAAGAGGAAGGCTGTTTTTAGAGGGAAAGCTTTCTACATTCCCTCCAGATTTGGAGGACCCCTTAGATAGGCCCGATGCTTCTTCAGCATGTAGTGCATATTGTGGACCCATTTGGGTCATCCTGGGTCTTCCCACAATGTCATCAGGGAAAAACAAATCCACGAAGGAGAAGGAGAAGATCATCTTTGCTGTACGGGAACATTCTTTAGCTGTCACTTTGTATTTCCATCGTAGTTCCTCAGTCCTGACCCATTGGGCTTCTGGCTTCCCCAGGCTTAGACAGTAACCGTCAACAGAAGAACTGGACCGCTGAATCAGTCCCCAAACTTCATTCAGTCCTGCTTTCTGTTTCTGACAGCAGCATGATACAAGCCTGTCAGAAAACTTGCAAACAGGGGCTATAAAGGCATCAGGTCTTGTCTCTTGTTCATCCCCGGCAGCTGAGCTATGTCAGTGGATTGTTTCTGAATAGAGAGCTTCATCTTTGGACTCTTGTCAGAAACATTAAGTTTGGCTCTGATCATCTCCATGCCTTCTTGCCTTCAGGCTGGACGGCATCAATTTAGGGCAAAGGAAAGCAGAATACGGAGGTCTCTCCACTTCAGAGAGGGTGACTCTGGTGGTGTCATCTGCAGATCATGGGAAAAGGGTGGAATGCTACGCCTACAGCTCTGTTCTCGCCGAAGGTGTGAACACCTTCTACCAGCTGACAGTCCTATGTAAGTATGGAAACACACCTGTTCACTACTGTTTGGTTTGTGGTTGGAAGTTCAGCTTTGAAAAATGAAGCTTTTTGTTCAATTGACTTGTTCAGCCGGCCCAGAAGGCAGCGGTTCAGGCGGTTATGTGTGCTCCCAGAACGGCACATGTTACACCTCTGCATCTGTTGCCAGTTTGCTTCTGGGTACAATCCAAACTGTTGGTTTAAATCTTTAAAGTCCTCCTTCCTGGCACAGGAGTGATGGCACCCTCTCCCTAGTTACCCATCCCATTAGATCAGGCAGAAGAAGCACGTGGTGTGTACCATCAGCTAGGGGACTTACATTTGAGGGACTTACATTAAGAACCTCGGTGGCGCAGTGGTCAGAGTGCAGTACTGCAGGCTACTTCTGCTGACTGTCGGCTGCCTACAGTTTGGCAGTTCAAATCCCACCAGGCTCAAGGTTGACTCAGCCTTCCATCCTTCCAAGGTGGTTAAAATGAGGACCTAGATTGTTGGGGGCAATAGGCTCACTCTGTAAACCGCTTAGAGAGGGCTGTAAAGCACTATAAAATGGTACAGTTTTGTACCATACCAATAGCACCATCTAAGTGCTATTGCTATTTGGTGAGTCCCGGGAGACATGTCTTCTCTGCCATAGTGATTGCCTTATGTGACATTCTTCCCTTCTAGTTTAGATCCATCCCTTCTGACATTCTGGAAATCTCTCCAGACCTGGTTATGTTAGCGGGCCTGAGGCTCCCAAAGAACCTGAGCCATGCTTATTGAAGAAGTTGATGGAGTTGGCTGAAATGGCAAAATTGGCTACTTTGATTAAAGCAAAGGACACAAGTACTTTTGTTTCCATGTGGAAACCACTTCTGAACTTGCTGCTCGATGTGGAAAAGAATGAAATGCTGACTTTGGGTTTTACGGATTAGACTGATAGATCTTTATAGAAATGGCTTGTTCACATTGCTATGAAAAAAGCAAAAAGTTGTGATTTGATGTTAATGCCTTATTTTATTGTAACAGAGAGAGTCAGAAGTCAATGTTTATTTTTCTTTCTTCTTACTTCTCCTTTCCTTTCCCCCCTCCCACTGCTTTTCTATTTACTTTGCATTTTGTACTTTATAATACTTCATAATACCATAAAAATATTAACAGATAAAAAGAACCAGAGACATGCTTGGATGGATTGCTGGGGTAACCATTTCTATCCTCTCTTTGTCTAGGGTTTACATTTTCATTTTTTATTCTCTTTCTCTTTTATATTTTCTGTACTTTGTTTTATAGATGTTTTATTTGATTGTTGTATGCTGCCTGTTGTACGCTTTCTGTAAGATGGGCGGCTAGGCAAAATCACATAGTGTTTGTTTTAGAAGTCCTGAGGCACTTCCGGGTTGAAAAGATTAACTGGTGACATCACTGTTGCCCAGGAGACGCCCAACTGGGGATTCCTTTCATGTCCCTGGCAGGAGGTGGAGCGAAGGACAGGAGCTCAACCCCGCCCCATGGCAGTGTTCGGGTCTCAAATGCGAGCTTGCTAACCTCCAACCCAGCATCCCAACCATACAAGCCACTGTTCTCCTGGAGGCTATGCAAACTTGATTAATAAATAAGTCTGATCAATCCTTCCTTACAACTGATCTGAAAATTATCCTGGTTCAGGCAGATTAATATTGTTTCTGCTTCAGTAATAAGATTTTTAGTGTGTTCCTTTTATGAGCCGATTGGAAAGTAACTAGCATTTGTTGTGTACATCCGAGATTCTATAAAACGCATCCCTTGAATAGACCTGCAGGCTTTGCTGGGGCACTGACATCCCACTGCTGCCTTAAAAATGATGCTCGATTACTAGGATAATACATGGATGGAAATCTCCAGGAAATCCCAGAATTATAGGCTGGGAAGATTGTGAAGTTAAGAAAACAACCTGGAGGAAAGCAATGGAAGATCTTTTGTTGCTAAGATGACTTGAGCTTAACTTGGGTGGGCAGGGGAAGGGATGGTATTTTCCACGCTTTGACAGATCTATACATACAAGAAGTCCTCAACTTATGACCATTCACTAAGCAACAATTCGAAGTTACGACAGCACTGAAATAAAGTGACTGATGCATGGTCCTTGCACTTACGACGGTTGCTGCATCCCCGTAGTCATGTGACCTTGATTCAGATGCTTGCAATTGTGACCAGTTGCAGCGTCCTTCCTGTGGTCTTGTGGTCGCCACTTGTGACCTTCACTGCCAGCTTCTGATGTGGAAGTCAAAGGGGGGGGAAGCTGGCAGGAGGTCGCAAGTGGCAATCGGGTGATGTCTCGCTTAACAACCTCACTACCTAGCAACCAATTTTCTGATCTTTATTGGTCATAAATCGAGGACCACCCTAGACCAATGAGCCAGAAAGGGGAATGTTTCAATTAGCAATCCTGTCTTTTTAAGCATTCATGGGCCTGGTCTCCAAATGTGTTGCCTTCATTTCTTTCACACAGTTCCTCCAGAGTTTTCCCCTGAGCAGACCCACCTAGTGCAAGCTGTGGAGCATGGGTCTGCCCTGTTGCCCCTTTTGGTTTCTGCCAGTCCTCCCGAGATTACCTATCACTGGAGTTTCCTTGGAGAGATGATCTTAACAGGTGGGTCTCATACCTTAGGACAAAGGTGGCGAACCTTTTACTTACCGAGTGCCAAAAAGTACATGCTTTGCGCATGCCATCCGCACTTGTGTACGGCTCCTCCACATGCACTGCATGTGCAACTGCACCATCTGTGCATGCACACAGCTTTTGCATGTGCAATGCAGGCACGTTGCGTGCAGGCACTCACACACACATGCACAATCGGGTGTGCATGCACAGGAGAGCTCCGAAGACCAGCTGGATTTCCTGCTGCAATTGCGTGCTTGCACAACGGAGGCCCAATCACCAGCAGGGTCTCTGCAATCATGCATTCTTGCATGCGCAATCGCATGTGCATGCTTAGCTGGAGGTAAGTTGGTTGACAGCTTGTGTGCCCAGCAAGATGGCCCTGCGTGCCACCTGTGGCACCCGTGCCATAGGTTTGCCATCACGGCCTTAGGATGAAATCCAAAGAACCGAGAACTTGGCTGTAAGGTGAGGATCGGTGTATATCCTCTACCTGCTGCACTCTATATAAAATAACCCACTCCCCCATTTCCTATAGGCCTTGCTCTTTGCTTTTTAAAAACATGCATGGCTAATTGCCAAGCTGCTTTTAACGTCCTGTCTACTTGGACTTTCTGGGAGACCATGGAGGGAGAAGGAGACCATGGGAAGAGGTACAAACGAGAAGAATAAGCTATTAATTCTGTTTGTGTCAAGTCTTGATTTAGTTCCAGCAAGGGAGGGAAGATGAAAAGTTTGTGTCGAGCATTTTGAAAGGATGGGAAGGAAAAGAAAAAGAATCGGGTGTAAGGGTGGAGCCATTAAAAAAGAGCCCGTGGGCCTTGAGACAGTCAAGATTAGTGCTGGACAGAATAAGGAAAGGGATCTGCAGAGATAAATCAAGATATGAAGGCAGAATATCCAGGAAGAGAATATCCAAGATAATAGAATAGGACTGATTGGAGCCTTTGGTGGTTACCATTCAAAAAAAAACAAAAACAAAAACAGTCTGGTCTGGGGATAAGCAACCAGATTAGACAGGGAAAACCCCCAATTTGATTTAATATAATTTGTTTGTAAACGGAACCACGATTATATGACACTAATTTGATGCAAGCGTCCTGCGGTTTAATATTTGCTCTTTGTGGTGGCCAATGTTTGGACATCTGATGGCATCCCGAGGTGTCAATTTAGTGCATCTTTGCCATAAAACACTGTAAATGTATTAAATGGCAGGTTTCTTACTCTTAGATTTTCTCTCTCTTGTCCTTTTCTGTGTCAAAGGTCTTCATATTTAGGGAAAGGAAAAAAAAAACGGAGATCAGCAGTGTGTGAGCTATGGTGGATCCTGAACTAAATTAGAACCCATTGGTGTCACAGATCAGAATCAGAATAGTACTGGAAGGGATCTTGGAGGTTTTCTAATATAGATCCTTCCTCAAGTAGGAGTCCCTATACCATTTCACACAAGTGACTGTTCAGTGGTAGAATTCTATTTTTTTTTAACTACCGGTTCTGTGGGCGTGGCTTGGTGGGCGTAGCTGACGGGTCATGTGACTGGGTGGGCAGTTTCTGCAAGCAGGGCAATAAAGATCAGGCTAGAAACAACATCAGGATGTTTCTTTCCTGCCTTCC
>JAEANM010018404.1:0-12649 GCA_017656035.1 Myanophis thanlyinensis | reverse complement strand
AGTAATACCATCCAGCGAGGGGGGGGGGGGACGCGAAGCCAAAACACGCTGCTCTGATGATGGATTCCCCCCCCCCCCCAGTTTTCTTTTGTCGTTGAAATGCAGGCAATTGTTTTATAGAAGTATGGAGGGAAGAAAACAAAGACAATCTCATTTTAGAATAAAGTTAATTTCTTTCTTTGCCAAAAAATGTACATCTCCGTCACTCTGAAAAAGAAATTGATTGTTGTTGAATAATAGTTGCTTTTTGATCTAGTCTCCCTTTTATATATACTGTATATTTAATATCATTAAGAAGTTCAGATTTAATGGAATTGTATTTTGAATAATCAGTTTTAGCATTTTGTTTTGTTGGAATCCAACCTCAGTGTTAATTTAGGTCTTATGTATGGGGTAGGAATTCCAAACCTAGATTGTTTTTTGTTTTTTTTTGCATTGGGCCTACATTCCTTAAGCATGCCTCAGGCAAATCTTTTTTTAACTTGATAATTTCCAGGGGTTTTAGGACTATGACTGAAAGAGGTTGGCATTATAAAGACATATAGACAAATAGAAAACAACTACTTTGCCCATGGATCAGGTCAAAGTACGAATACATTCACTTACTTATTTTCTGAACTTTGCTTTATTGCAATTTGGAGTCATTTTACTAGCTTATACACAGAAATCAGAACAGCTCTATATGTGGGGTAGCGTTGGCGTTGGCATTACCACTAACACTAGAGTCAGGTGGCTTTATATATTGCTAAGATAAATAAAGTACTGTAGTCTGTAAATAAATATATTGTTTGTTTTTTGACCATAAGAATTTTCCATAAAGTTAAGTTGGTCAAGACCAGGGTTTCTTAATCTTACCAACTTTAAGATGACTTCAATTCCCAACTGGGGAATTCCCAGCTGGCTGGAGAATTTGGCAGTTGAACTCCAACATCTTAAAGTCTAACATCTTAAAGTTACTAAGAAAATCCTGATGTAGAGCTTCCCTAAATTGATGCTCCCCAGATGTATTGAGTTTACAACTGATAGAAATCTCAGCTGAGAATTCCAGGCTTTCAAAGGGAGTATACCTGGAAAGCAACTGGTTGTGTAAGGAACGTCTGGGAACCCACACATAATATCCTTCTGAAGCTCTTTTTAGCTTTGTTCAGTTTGAGATTTGCTGGCCAATTTGGCTTTGCTAGGAGAAAGAATTATGCTTGCTCAGCTAACCACTCACTATAAATGCATTTTTAATGATGGAATCTGAATAAAGTTCCAGTATCTTCAATGGAGTCTTAAGGACTAAGCATAGATCTGTTTTTATCATGTCAGGAAGCTGATGATATGTTTATCTTCATCTTTTCTTCTCAGCTAATGAATCATGGATGTTTTACAATGGAAAATAGACATTATGTCATTTAAAAAGTGGATTTCTGCTCAACGTTATTCTGACAAGTTTACCTTGATAACTACAATTGCAGTCTCTACAGCTTTAAATGTAAAGATGTCTGCTTAAAAATGCAGGGGAAAAATGTATTGAATTTCTGCATACTGTGTTGCTGTTATAGAGGTGGGCATTGAGTTTTCTCCCCACAAATGATTTTTAGACTGTTCACCAACTCCTTCCTTTGGTTTTTCTTTCAACGGAAAAAAATCTTATTATGCCTTGTATAAGTTCTGTTCTTCATAATGGGTTGTTTTGTGCATTATTGTTTTACAAGCCACATTTTGCTCAGTGGGAGCTATAAAACAGCAGATCCTTAGGCCAGGATCCCCAACCCCTGGTTCATAGATCACACCAGTCCGCAGCATGCCAGAAACTGTAACACACAAGTAAAATCCCACCCACAGGATGCGGGCAGCACACAAAACCACACCGTCCCTGGTATCCAAAAGGTTGGGAGTAGTTACCTTAGGCAATTCAAATGTATTCAAATTGAGCAACCAACAAAACAGGATTCCTCTTCCTTGTCAGATAAGAGGAAACTATGGTTACTTGCTAATTGTAAGCATGCACAGATGTCTGTACTGGAGCTTTGAGCAGAACAAGTCATCGCTCTTTGCAGCTATAGGTGATGATCTCACAAGCAATCTGTCTTTTAGGGCAAATAAATCCCTGATGCAGATTTCATCACGTCAGGAAATGGATGACATGTCTATTGTTCTCTAGCCTTATCGGATGATGAATTGGGTTTATTGTGCAGAGGGATCTGAACTTGGTGTCATTTGGCAGCTGGAATTCTGTTAAAAATTGTTCAAGCAAGTTTACCTTTCCAAGGAAGCTGTGGCTAAGGCATTACGTTATGTACAGATGTGGTGGTTGGTGCTTTCTATGCAAACATACCTCAGCAAATATTACAAAGAAACTGATTCTCTCTCTCCCACTCCCCCTCTCCCCCTACACATCTCCTGTCTTGTCTGTCTGTCTATATTGCTATCTATCCATCGTCTGTCTGTCTGTCTGTCTATCTATCGATCGATCGATCGATCGATCGATCTATCTATCTCTATAATGTATCTATTTATTTATTGTTGCTATACAAAAAGCCATCATTTGTATAAGTTAATGCATAACAAAATAAAATAGCAAGCTTCTGAGTCTTGCCAAGCAACTAGATCAGGGATGTCAAACTCAAGGGCTGCAGGAGGCCATTATGGCCAAAAATGGACCCAGTAGATTATAAGGGAAGGAGGGTCTGAGGGAAGTCCTTCCTTATCACTTGACCACCATAGGTGCCCCCGACACGAGTAATGTCATGGTCATCCTGTCCACTCCCACCCCAATTATGCCCACCCTGGCCCCCAAAGGCCAAACACAATCCTAATGCAGCCTTCAATGAAGTCAAGTTTGACACCCCTGAACTAGATTATGCTTAGTAGATGTAGGATTAAATGTTAGTTTTTATTTGTTTTCCAGTGTAGTTTCTGAGGACTATTGGTCATAGTATGGTGCCTGCCACTTTGTTGATGTTAAGCAGAGGTGAAATTCAGCTGGTTCGCACTGGTTCTATAGAACCGTTATTAGAAGAAATCTTCTTTTTTTCCACACTTTGCAGGGTTAATCCTGTAAAGTTTAACTTTACAGGGTTAATCCTGTAAAGATTAACTTTACAGGGTTAATCCTGTAAATAAAGCAGTTGTTTCTAGCCTAATCTTTATTGCCTTGCTCACAGAAACTGCCTCTCCCCTTATTACATTGTAACTTTGGTGAAGTTTACTTCTGTGCTTGGTGATGTTTAATCCTGTGGCCATGCCCACAGAACCGGTAGTAAAAAAGATTGAATTTCACCACTGATGTTACGCCCCTCCCCTCCCTTTCTGCCTGTGAACACCCATAATGATGTTATTTGTGGGTTCTGGCTTCTTTCATTGGAATGACTTCTGCAGTATTGCACTTGTAAAAAAATGTGTGTGTGTGTGTCTTCCACTGCAACACCATTAATGCTGCTTCTTTTGGTTTGATCCTCTCTGCCTGCCCAGCCATATGGAGAAACACTAACGACGATTGACGCTGTATACAATGATAACAGCAAAGCACGCTGATATCTTTTTATTCTGTTTTGAAGGACTTACTTTTTCTTTTCACATGCCCATCTTGCTTTTAATACAAAAAAGAATAAAATATTAACTACAACTATTTGACTTGTTATCAACTTATCTCAACTTCACCTTTATTTCAGGAGACACCGTTAAGGACATCAGGGCGCCTGTTCATGGAAAATCTTGCATTGTAAAGGATACTTTCTACTTCAAAAATGGGACCTTCTATACTCCATCCCAAACTGACAAATTAGCATGAATAATGGCTGAAAAGAAAAAAAACCCGTTCCACTGTGTTGCTATATGAGTCCTTTTTGCGATATTAAATCAGAAGCCCTGCGTGACCTGGATCCAGATTTAATCATACTCAGAGTCAACCTATTTAATCCAGCGAGGTCTAAATGAATCATGGTTAAAGTTTCACTGATTTCAATGACTCTGTCTTATCAAGTTTGATCAAGTGTAGATCCAATTCTATCTCATTGCCTCCATTCACAATGTCTATTAGCCTCTTTGTTATGTGCAATATTGTCTGTACAACGGATTCATTGTCATACACACATACGTATACTGCACACCCACATATATTTTATACAAAACATAAAAAGAGATTTCGGGGAGTGGGGAAATTCCTTACCATTCAAGCTACAGAACTAAAAGAGGTGAATCCTTCATACTTTCATTAGGCGTCTTAAGCCAGAGATAGTCTAATCAGTTTTATCTCTAGTCAACCTTTCAAATACCAAGGAGTGGAAAATAGAAAAAAAAAATTTCTTGCTTGTTATGTTAAATGTACGAAGGACAAAGAAATGATTAAACAAAAAATATGCACAACACCCTTTCCCCCATAATGAGTTTTTCAGTTGCGGTTTCCATTGTCTCTATGAAACTAGGGAAACATTGTCAATTTCAGGATTATGTTCTGCAAGTTGACTAGACAATCATTTACAAAGGAAAGGAAAGACTGCTTCAGTGCAGTCCCCACCAGAGCCAAAAGAGGACTGGGATGGGTTGGTGAAGAATTCAGGAAAAAAACTGAAGGATTCGAATTGGCAGAGCCACAAGTTTATTCACATTATTTCAGGCTCTTTGGATTTGAATAGTCAGTCTCATATTATAGGAATAGTTAAGAATCATCAGGTTGGATATGATCTTTGATTTTCACGATTTTTACTGTAAAGAAGGTAGAATGCCACTACTTTGTGATATGGAAATTAAAAGATTGTAGATGAGACCTCAGAGGATTCCTGGACAACGCTCAGAGCAGGTTCAGAGGGAACTGAAAGATGATCTATAAGCTACTTGAACTCTAGTCTAGCCCCAGAGGTCCAGGTGAAAGGCCTAAGCCAGGGGTGGGCAATTATGGCTCCTTCATGACTCGTGGACTTCAACTCCCAGAATTCCTGAGCCCCTGGCCTAAGCAAACTTGGGTGACCTAAAAAGTGATTTTCAGATCAGCCTTTCCCTGCTGTGGGGAAGAATTGAGACACCCTTTGTTCTGAACTGATGGTCCCCTGTTGATCCCAGCTGCTTCGTCCAAGACAGGGGAACAAAAGCCCTGCTGTTGCCACCACAGGAGAATGTGAGAGGGAAAGCAAACAAGCGTTTTTGTTTTCCTCATGGGTGTTCATATTTTGCAAAGTGCACCAAACAGGTATGCTTAGCAAAGCTGTCTCCACACTTAGCAGATATAATTTACAGGAAACCTGAGAATCTCACACTCAGAAGGTGCTTCCCAAAGCCAAGGAAAATGGCATTGCAGCCATCAGCTTATTACCACTGCTGCATATATGCTTGTATTCTCCAGTTTTTCTCACCATCTGATTTGAAAATGGAACCGATTATAATTTTAATTTTTTTACTATTTATTAAATTTGTTTTTGCTTGAAGAGGTCCTTTGTGTCAGTGCTCCAACTGAGATTGATGGAATAGAACAAACTATTATAAGGCAAAATTACACAAAATAAATGTAATGATCAAGCTATCACTTTATCTCTTCTAATATACCTGACAAGTGGCTCCTTTTTAACTAAAAGCGAATGAGTTCACCTTTCATTGGTAAATAGGTTGTATTCATAAGTTTCATAGTCATAGGTTTCATGTTATGACTTGATTGAAAGATGATAATGTGTTAATTTCACATAGTAATGTGAAATATATTTTACTGTGTGATTTATTACACAAAGAATGTTGTCCAAGGGGCTGCAGAGGAATAAAAGATGACAGTCTCAGTGCACAACTTGTTATACTGAGGATGCTTTTTCTGGTGTGGTTAAATCATCTGTGATTCAGCATGGGCTGCTTGTTGGGCTGAAACTCTATTTGTTGTTCCAGTGTTGGTTATTTTCATTGTTCTTTAACTCTCATTCTTTTCTGCACTTCTCTTAGTTTGGCTCAGAGACCATTTAAGGAGCTTGGGAACTTGTATTTTCCTAAGGGTGCATGGATGACATGATGAATTACCTTAATTAGTCTATGTAAAGGCATCTCCTATCACTCTTGCTAGACAAGGAATTGGCAGGAAAACTCGGTTACCCAATTCCACACAACTTAATTTGGCTTCTAGGCTCGGACTTGGCCACGATGAGTGCAGATTAGAATGTAGCTCTGTTATTAAATAACTGATCAGCCTTTGTCTCCGTGAGACTGCACTTCCCTCATGGCTGTTCAGATCTGATATTTGTTCTTCCCACTTTCCTGAAATTTCAGTGGACCTTTTTTTCTTTGTGCTTCCTGGCCAAATAAATGGCTGTTGTTTCTTGACCTGGTATTTCTGCTATCAGAATGGCAGGCTTCCAGCTCACCAGCTACTCATGCTGTGATTCTGCTAGAATTAAATGATGACAGGTCAAGTAATTTGAGAGCAATTTTGCTTGTATAAAAGAATGAGTCATTCCAATCCTTCAGAGTAAGGTTGATGAGAACAATGATGTAGATTAAGATAAAATCTATAAGCTTCCAGATGGAATTTCACCCGGTTTTCTAAATGATGGTTGTAGGCAAGTTTTTGCCGAAGGGAAGCAAAAGAAAAAATGACTTTCTTGGAGAATATTTTGGACTATATCTCCACTCCAATCTGTCTTGAGAGAGCTCTAGAGCTCAATATCTGAACTCATGCTGTCTTGTGAAAGTTGTTTCTTTCCCATCCTCTGCTTTTAGCAATATCTTGCCTGTTAAAAAGTCCTTGAGAATTTCATGCAGAGATGTTCCTTTTCAGTGGCTCCTAATAATGGTATCAGACAACTGTATATTCAAGGGAATGGACTTATCTGAGCTGTTAACTCATGGGGGTGGGATGGGACATAATGAGGAAACTCTTAACTTCTTGCTTCAGAAAATGTTCTTCAATCCACTCCAGAAAAGGGAGAAGCAACCATTTAGTGTCCTCCAAATCCACTGGAAGCAGGGCCCAGTTGCCAAGCTTTAAAACACAGCCTGCCTCCACCCACATGCATACCACAAGCCCATCTGATGCATACCATTTTATGAATCATAAAAGAAAAGTTTTGGGTTTAACGCCGAAACTATATTTTCTTTCTTTTTAAAAATTATACTTTGGCTTGCCCTGGCACTTCTTGGTTGCACTCCAAACAGGGCAGAACTCTTAAGTATATTTGTGTATGTACTTGTGGATTTGCTCAAGGCATTTATTCCTATGTGTTTTAGAATTTGGATCTGTAAATCTTAACAACAGCACAGTAAGAAGCTTTTACAACGAGAAGTTTATTACTATTCATTGTCAATATCAGGGGACTGAGGTAAAAATAAGCAAATTAGATTCCATAAAGATCCATGTTCCAAAAACATCTATGTGAATAAAAATACATAATCCTGGTGTAATAATTTTTACTTTATCACTCACAGAAAAGTGTCCATCGTGTATTGTTCTTATGTGCAATCTTTTATTTCAGGCAGGGTGACAGGGAAATGTTGGGAGTTGATGTCAGTACTTCTTAAAAATCCTAAGATTGAGAAATGCTGTTATCAATGAAGTTTTTATGGTGAGAATGCCCTGTGTCCTTCAATAATTTTACAAGGGATTCTAATGATATAGTTTATAATTTGTAACCCCCTCATTTTTTATCAGCTTCCATCTTGAGAGAAAGGAAAAAATGCAGTATCTACAGTTTAGAAATGATCCATTTGAAGGCCTTCCTATCTGTCACCCTGGATTGTCTGCCTCCCTCCAACTGAAAAATCACATCTGAAAGATGAAAACATACTGGGAAAACAGGTGTTTCTATGGGGGAGGCATGTCAAAGGACGTCAGTTGAGTTGGGTTGAGTTGATTGTAAGACTACAAGCATCATCTTGACATTTTTTTACCCCCTTCCAACTGCTGCTGCCCTTGCTGCCATTCATATCAAAAAGAGGAAATTATTTGAAGGGAAACAGTTTGCATATAGGCACAGATTATAGCAACATTATGAATGTATGCCTTACATAAATCAGAAAAAGTAATAATGGGAATGATTTCAAATTCTTGACATCAGTCTGTAAAGAGGTGACCTCTTCTAAGCTATATAGTAATATAGTTGAAAGGTTAACTTTCCATTAAGTGAAGTTTGACATTTGTATTTATGTTACACAAACACATTGTGAAATTCATTTTTTTACTACCGGTTCTGTGGGTGTGGCTTGGTGGGTGTGGCTGGGGGGGTCATGTGATTGGGGCAGGCAGTTTCTATAAGCAGGGCAACAAAGATTAGGCTAGAAACAACACCAGAATGTTTTTTTCCTGCCTTCCTTACAGGATTAACTCTGTAAAATGGGAAAAAACAAAAGGAGATTTCTTCTAACAATTGGTTCTCCAAATTGCTTAGAAAATTTACTACCGGTTCTAGTGAACCTGCTAGAACCTGCTGAATTTCACCTCTGTAGTGTGTGTGTGTGTATAAGCTTTACTTAACTTTACCATTATAATCAAAATTCTGATATTTAATAGCTAGATATAGACAAATATCAGAATTTTAATTAAAATAGTAAAATCTAATACAAACTAAACTTAAAGAAAAAAAGAATAGAAAGGAAAAAAGGTGCAAGGAAATAAGAAAGAAGAAAGAGAAAATTAAGAATATAACAAAAAGAAAAGAATTATATGAAAAAGTGACTTTCAACCTCGTCGCAAGTATTAATAAATTCAGTGACCTTTCATCCTAACTAAGATTACAAACATTTATCTCATTATTCCATTCCTTATCTAAAAGCAAATTCATCTAGCACATACCTTTTTAGTTCTGGTGTTAGCAAAAAGTCTATAAGTTGCAACAAGTAACAATATATTTTGTTTTTACCTTAATCACATAAACCAATATATTCCTTTCTTTTATTTTTGACAATGTTAATCTTTAGTTAATTCAAATATTGTCATAGGCTTTTATTTATCTTAATTTCTTCTTTGTCCCATCACAGAGTTTTTCAAGGGTCTTTTATCAATCAAATAGGAAAAAATTATCCAGGTCACTTGGCCTCAGTCAATTTCTTTTGTACATACTATGAAACATATTTTCAATTTCATTATCTTGGCCTGTCCTTATATATCCACTTTCAATACTATATCTATATTCTACATCTGTTATTTCTTCAATAATGTCTTTGACACATTTGTTTGTTTATTAAATGTATATGCGGCACACCTTGCTATCCAGAAACATGCTCTATCCATAGAAGCAGACATCATTATTGGCATTACTGATATTTTGACTAGTATTTTCTGATTCCATTCTTCAAAAATCCCCTTCAATATTTTGATTGTTATAATGCTTTGCATCATCTTATAGATTTATATATCTTTCTTCTATCTAAAATCTTTTGTCAGCTGTAATGTTGATTTTTTGAAATAATGAAATTGCTTATCTTTATTAAATATTATAAAAACCAAAACAATATTTATATCCCATGAGAAGTTATTTGTTCTTTATAATTAATTCTGAAACCTTATTGTAAAAATTTTAATATTTAGTATTCTCTCAGGATAAAGAGAAAAATCCAAGAAATTGATCCACTCACTGGTACCTTAGCCTTTGCTGTGGTTGCTGGCTATGCCATCACTAACTCATCTTCAGTTCACCATACTTCCTCTAGAAGCAATTATTGAAAGTACATTTAGTCCTCAACTTACAGCAGTTCATTTAGTGACCAAAGTTATAATGGCGCTTTCATACTTATGACCTTTGTAGCATCCCCTTGATCATGTGATCCAAATTCAGATGTTTGACAACTCGTTCACACTTACAATTATTACAGTGTCCCAGGATCATATGATCACCTTTTGCGACCTTCTGACAAGGTCAGAATGAATCTGCCTTCAATGGGAAGGCAGATTCACTTAACAACTGGGTTACTAACTTATCTACTGCAATGATTCACTTAACTGTGGCAAGAAAGGTGGTAAAATGGAACAAGACTCACTTAACCAATGTCTCACTTAACAACAGAAATTTTGGGCTTCACTGTGGTCATAAGTCAAGGACTATCAGTATTGAATTTTGGCAAGGAGTTAACATTTGAGGCAACTGAGGAAAGTTTTCATCTGGCTTGCTCAGTTTCACATTCTTTTGGCATTTTCAAGCCAGCCACTTTTCAACTCCTTCATACTACATTTTATTGCTACCCACAGAACTTTGCCAGAGAACAATATTTTCATCAGAATAATTTAGCTCTCCAGATTTGGGGACTATACTTATATAGAAATGAAGGTTTTTGTAGCAACATTTACCCTTCAGTAATTTTTCTACTGTGTGTAACTTGTTTAATGTTCATGTTGCAGCTAATAAGAAATTCCTCTGATTCTTAGTTTGTCCCCTCCCCCTTCCTTGTTGAACCAAGCAAGTTAAAGACTCAGGGGCCTCATTGGGACAATTTACTGAGATTTTTTTTGTGATTCAGCCATCTTAGGAAACTCAGTCCGTTTGGTTGATGTATGATTGAACATATTGTTCAAAGAAAGAAAGTGAATTCAATAAGCATCTTATTGGGTCTCAGTCCTGCAAAGCATGTTAGTTTAGCCACTAAGCTAGTCAGGTTGGATTTTCGACAGCAGGCAAAGTTATACGCAGATACCAAGTGAAATTATCAGCATGGCATGGCATAGAATAAAGTAGAAAATTACCATAAATGTTGAGTTACGAGAAGAAACAAAGAAATCAAGGGAAAACTACAGGGGAAGGGTTGCCTTTATTTTAAATCTGAATTAGTTTTGTTGAAGCTAGGAGTTGATCATTTTGGTGGAAGAAACAATTGATTATTTCTGGCTTCTTCTACTTAGTGGAATGAAGCCATGTTGGGGAAATAATTTTTGTTGTTGTGAATATTCCCAGTTGAGTCACAAGGAAATGATTTCATTGAATAAAATAGTAATTTGTCCTGGGTCAGGAATAAAGCACAGAATTCTCTCTCTGTCTCTCTTTTTTTACTATCTAAGTTCTGTGTTTCCTCAGTTTGAAAATATGCCCAACATTTTTTGGGCTTGGCCACTCCATCAGCACCAGAACAGTGAAAATTATAACTTTGGGACACCATCCTGGCAGCTGAAAATAAGTCTCAGGAGAACAAATCAAATCAAACCAAATCGAATCAAATTTTATTCATCACATGCACAGTCATACATGGTACGAAACGCAGTGAAATGTGCATATTATATTGTGTATATAATCTTAAATTGGTTAAAATTCAGGCATACTGGTTTGTTCTATTAAGTAAATCAAAGTAACAACAACAAAAAGAGTAGTGCTTTATAGTTAAATAGGTGTCTTGTGAGCTAAAGCAAGAAAAGATTTGTGCGCCCTCTGGTGGGAACAGTAATAATAGAACCAAAAGACAAAAGAAAGGAAAAAAATATGTAAAGGAAAGAAAATCACCTATTTGTTTATTGACAATCATAGTCCAATGCTTATCTAGGGTATTAGAGTGAGCAAATATAATGAGAAGGACAGAAGTGGATATAGCTCTAACTCATGCAGTTATTTCAGTAAGTGAAGCTCACATTACTTTAAATTATGCAACTCTCTTATCCCAGAAGACACAGAATCTGCTATTTTTTGCTGATAAAATCCTGCTTTGGGGGATTATTGACATATAATTATGTTTTAATTCATATATTATTTTTGGACAATGAATTTTTCTCCCTTCCTTAGTTACATCTAGAAATCCTATCCGGTGGGTTTAGATCGGACTTAATTCAGAGATGGGCACTTTTGGCTCTCTATTGGCTGTTCCTGAAGGATGATTTGCACACTGAGGCAGTGGGAATCTGAGAAATGTGATTTACCAGGCTGACTTTAACTGAAGCATAGCTAGTGGTAGAATTCAATTTCTTTTACTACTGGTTCTGTGGGTGTGGCTTGGTGGGTGTGGCTGGGAGGGTCATGTGACTGGGTGGGCAGTTTCTGTAAGCAGGGCAATAAAGATTAGACTAGAAACAACACCAGAATGTTTCTTTCCTTACAGGATTAACCCTGTAAAGTGGAAACAAACAAAAGGAGATTTCTTCTAACAACTGGTTCTCCAAACTGCTTAGAAAATTTACTACCAATTCTAGTGAACCTGTTAGAACCTGCTGAATTTAACCTCTGAGTGTAGCTGGTGCGATTATACTTGGCAAGCTCTATTTTTATCATTTGTCAGTCTTTGGTCTTGGAGATTTACACAAGACTAAAGAGTCAATTCCTGTGTTTTATTCCCCAGCAATTTCTTCCATTGTCTCATTATCTGACCAAATCCTTCCTATAGGATAATCATCTGGTTATGCCAGTCTGCATTTTCCTTTGGCATCCATGGTTCTCTTTGCATACCTGAACTCTCAAAGTTCAAAAGCATTGATTTGGGAGCAGGAGTGGGAGCAAAATGTTTTTCTTATCTGCCAAGTTTAGACTCACTTTATCAGTTTTGTTAAGTTTTCAATTCAATTTGAGCAAGGGTCAAAATACTGTTGGAAGAAACGTCCATGTGGATTCAATTCCAAGTGGGGAAAAAGACACTGGAAACATGGAGACTGCTTGGAAGGATGGTTTATTGGTGGAGATGGCTTGAAGTCCCAGGTGAAAAGGGGAAGGAAGTGAGGGAAAGGGATAGATTTATACCCTCTTGGGCTATGACCTTGCTTCCTGTTCCTGTGGCAAGGGCAAGTATC
>JAEANM010018403.1:0-12650 GCA_017656035.1 Myanophis thanlyinensis | reverse complement strand
CCTCTAAAGATATTTAGTTTTTAGTATTTGATAAATAAGGTGATATGCAGGGAACAGATTGTCTTGTGCAGCACAATTCCTTGACAGATAACCAATTAGAGTCACCATTTTGACAGATAACCAACCTTCTAGAACAGGGGTGGGCAACTGTGGCTCCTTCATGACTCGTGGATTTCAACTCCCAGAATTCCTGAGCCAGCATGGCTGGCTCAGGAATTCTGGGAGTTGAAGTCCACGAGTCATGAAGGAGCCATAATTGCCCATTCTGGTTCTAGAATCACCATTTTGCCAGTAAAGTAGGCTACAGTTTGCATCAATCCTGGCCAAAATGGCCATAGGTGACACAGAGCAGGACCAGGCTGTGGTGCATTTGTTTTTAATCTGGAGCTCAAACAATCTGCATCTACACTGAATGGTACCTGAGGAAATTTTATTCAAAATACTCTTGCCAGCAATGTAGCTCTGTGTTTTAATAAGACAGGCATAAAAAAGGTAAGCAAGCGAACAAGGAAAACATGGATAAAATACAGGACAAAAAAAGAGGCAAATCTCAGAGTGCAACTATTAATATATTCTAACTAGCAATTGGAACTTTATAGATTTCTCCCTGCCAGAAGGTTTACAGTCAGATTTAGACAGATACAGCAGATTAAAGTGATGCATATTAACAGTGAAAGCTTCTATATGGCTATTTAAGTTCCACTGAGTTCAGTAAAGCTTGATCTCTAGCATATATGTAAGAGACTGTAATTTCAGGCTCAGATAACTCAAAGTGTTATATGGAGGAAGATTTGAGGCTTAATTAGACATGGAATTAAAGAACTGTGTAATAACCCCCCAATTAAACAAAGTATATCTTACATTGCCATATTGATTAAAAATATTTGGACTACAAGACATTTTAAAAACTATTTAGTTCAATATCTGCCTAGAAACTATGTTGAGAAACTGGTGTTAGGGGAATATATTAGAGAGGTGCCAATTATTGGATATTTTGGTTTGTAAAATGCGTTACGTTCGATGGTCTTTAAAGGCTATTTTTAATAGGCTTAATAATAATAATAATAATTAAAGGCTGGGCTATGAGGCAGAACTTCACTCTATAAAAAACCATTAAGCTCTATTAACAGTGGTTAGACTTAGGCAAGAGAAAGAAAGATTTTGTCATAGATGCTTTAGTGTATTTTACCCACTCCCTTATATCAGTCTATCCAGGTCTCACTGGGCAAATCATCCTGTAAAGGAAGCTGGCGTATACATTTTCTTCAGTTCAAGATTGGATTAAACAAGTAAACATTTAAACAATCTTTAAAATCTTTCACCATTTTAATCACTGACTACATCTAGATTGTTTGGAAAAGAAGTCCAAGTGCGAATGCCAAAAATGCAGTGATACGGTGCACTTCATGGGCTCAATTATTGTAAGTGGTTTGGAAACCAGCTGAACTTTGTTTGCTGCTCTGTAATTGCCAAGAAAATTTTCAGTGACATCCTTGAATGCTTTTCAGGTGATTTTCTCTGGTACCATTAACAGATCTCTGAACCGCTTATGATATATCTGATTTGTGGACCAACAAAAATGTCTTCCTTAATATTGGCATCAGTTATATTTGGAAACATCTGTCTCAGATAATAAAACCTTTCACCTTATTCATTGCTTTCACACAATTTTTCATCACTCTTGAGTTTAGTAATAGCACTAACACTTAGACTTATATACCACTTTATAGTGTTTTACAGCCCTCTCTAAGCGGTTTACAGAGTCAGCATATTGACCCCAACAATCTGGGTCCTCATTTTACCCACCTCAGAAAGATGGAAAGCTGAGTCAACCTCAAGCCTGGTGGGATTTGAACTGCCAAACTGCAGGCAGTCTGTAGTACTGCACTCTAACCATTGCAATACTGAGATTTATTTGTTTGTTTGATTGATTTATATTGCCACCTATTCACCCATGGCGACTCAAGGCGGCTTACAAGTATAAAACCACGTTAGAACAATAAAACTAATAGTAGAAACAAATAAATTAATATAATAAAATCACTGTAATACAATAAAATCACCCTATTTATTTATTAGATTTATATTGTAAAGTTTATAAAGTAAAGTATATTGAGTTTCATGTAAAGTGGAGGCAAAAATACTTTTTTTGGGTCAAGAACTGGTTCATGTGCCCTGTTTTTTTGTCCTGGAACCAAATTCTTTCAGACTGGCCATTTCTTTTTAATGTAATGTGACTCTCTTACATGGCTATCACATTTGCATATTTAACAACAGTACTAAGTATAGTTGCAGTCCAAGAAGAAGAACCACTATTTTTAGATTTCCACAGGTATTTCAGTCATACTTGTATTGGATGTGCTTCAACAACATTTCCATGTTTTTGTATGTTTCTTTCTTGTGTGCAGCATAGTCAAAATATGTTACTTTTACAGCCATTGTATAAAACAGAAGATTTCTATATTAGTATGTGATAGGTTATTTTCATGATTAATAGCCAAAAATCTATAAAATATACCCTATAAAATGTTCAGGAAGCAAAAGGTTCCTTGTCCAGTGTGATTATTGTTGTTGCTACTGAAGAAAAAGTATATTTATACAGTAATACTTGATATGGAACTTACCCATATAAAAATATTCTGGGGATGCCTCATCAGTTGCTAAATCTCTTATAACATTTCCAAACCGCAGCCATAGCCCAAATGCGACAACAGCGGAACCTGCCAACTGGAAAAGCAAAACAAAGATTAAGTGCTGAAGGAAGATGTGGAAAACACAGAAAAATCTACAAACAATTCCCTGTTTTTCCTGGAGACTCCCACAGCCATTATTCCAGAGCCTCATCTTCTCCCTACAGTATACAGATGGTGAATGGCATTCACAGGCCAAGATCATGCTTTTGTGCACACCAGAATTTATTAACCTTTTTGGGCAGGACTACTCTTTGATTAAACTACAGTAGATAAAATATATAGGTGTCTATAGTATATACAATAGATAAGCCCATTGTGGTGGTGGCGCAGTATTGTAGGTTAATTCTGCTGACCGCCAGAAGTTCGATTCTCACCAGCTCAAGGTTGACTGAGACTTCCATCCTTCTGAGATTGATAAAATGAGGACTCAGGTTATTGGGGGAAATATGCTGACTCTGTAAACCATTTAGAGAAGGCTGTAAAGCATTATGAAGTGGTATATAAGTCTAAGTGCTAGTGCCATAGCTAAGCCAACCCTCAAAATGTTTGTATGTTATAATTTTCACAATTTTCACTTATCTGCAGGAAATCCACAGATTTTTTCATTTTTCAGAGTATTTTGGTTAAAATTTGGATGTCAATTTATCCATAAATTGGACTTAGGTATGGGATATAAGCATGTATAGAATATATGGGTATTTTAAAAAAATATTACGGTAAATAGTATACTCGCAGATAAACCCAACCCAATTTTGGAGGTGCATTTTGGCACCTAAAATTATTTGTAATTTTGTAGTTAAATTTGTATTAGAAAGGAAACCAATTGCACTGTTAAATATTCTTAAAAATGATATATATTATCTATAGTAGTAATGTCTCTGCTTCTTTATTACTCCATTGACTGAATAACTCCATTAACTAAATGAGCATGGTAGCTCATGAGGTTAGAATGCTGTGCTGATGATTGACAGGCTTGCATTCAAGATCTGGTTGCTGCTGTGAAGCAGGATGAGCTCCCGTCAACATGCTCCAGTTCCTGCCGACCCAACAGTTTGAAAGCAGGTGACCACAAGTAGATAAATGGGTACCACATAGGTGGGCAACTTCCCAGGGACACAAAAGGAACCCCAACTGGACGTCCCTCGGGCAATGATGATGTCACTATCACTATTCACCATGGAAACACTCTGGTACTTCCAACGTGGAAATAGTAGTAACTGAATAACAAGACAATAAAGGTAGTCCTCAATTTATGACCATAATTGAGACTGGAATTTAGTCGTTAAGTGATGAGGTTATTCAATGAGCGATCACATGACAGGACTATATTTTATAATCCTTTTTACTGCAGTTGTTAAGCAAATCTAGCCCTCCCAATTGACTTTGCTTGTCAGAAGCTGTCTGGGAAAGTCACAAATTGTAATTGTGAGATGCTGCAACCCTTATAAATGTGAGCCAGTTGCTAAGCACTCAGATTGAGACCACACGTCTGCAGGGTGATGCAGTGGTTGTAACTTTAGCAACAGGTTGCAAATCACTGTTTCTCAGGCCATCGTAACTTCAAACCAAAATTATTAATATACATGACTAAATTAATTGTACGTTTCTTTTAGCTATATAATCTTTCCTGCAGCAGAAACTAATATAGACTGAATTTGGCATTTCTATCCATCAAGTCTTTCCCAAGGATCTGGGACAGGCAAATGTTGTTATTCAGTAATATTAAAAGTATCAACGCAGAATGTAAACTATTCCAAATAAAGCTGCTTTTTGCAATTGACTGATGGTGATTTTGTCAAGTGGTGCTCCAGATGTTTTGAGATTGTATCCAAGGTGCCTATTACTGTTGGTACTATATTTGGTTTCTTTTGCCAAATATTTGCAGGTATTTATATTTAGTGATTTTTTTCACACACCCCTCCCCACTTTCTATTATCTGTCTCCACAAAACTGTTTCTTGAAGCTAAGGCTACAAATATAAATGTTGATGTAACACAGAGGTTGAGTCTGTTTTACACATCCTTTTAAAGTGCCCGCAGTGGTGGTCAGAGCTAATGCCTCTGCTCTTGAGTCTGATAAGCTCCACTTACGAAGAGGAGATTGAAATTTTCTTACTAAATGATTAATACCCAGATGTTTTGAAGTTTAATAAAGCTATTGCCTTCTTGGATACCCTGTTCTCATTGTCAATATGGCTAGCTTTGCTTTTTTATTTTGCTAGGAAAGCCCAAATCCTCTGATTATCATAAGCCTCATTATCATAAGTCTCATTATCATGAGACAGCCTCTTCCAATCGAATGAAATGGGGGGGGGGGAGAAAGAAAGAAAGAAGGCAATCCCATTTGCTCTCATGGCACAGGGTGACTGAACAAGAAACAATGGCTTGTGCTTTTGCAAAGCCAAACAACACACTACTTTGTGCTGCTGTTGGAATCCCAGCTGCAGCTGAGTGACACCAACCTCACAAATCTGTACTTCTTTACATTGCCATAGAGTTATGTCTCACCCCTTTGAGAAAGGACGGCATCACCCACTGAGGTAGGGATGGGCCTACACCAAGCTTGGAATACATCCTTTTATTTTTACTGGATTGGTACAGATACAGGATCACTAGCTCTGTTCTGAGGCCAGGAACACATGATGTCATCCTCCATAGCTTACCGGGAGACTAACAGATTTTTCCATCTACGCATCAAAAGTAGTGTTTTCTGACTTGTGCCAGTACCAGCAATGCTGTCTGGCTCACCCTCTCCATTTCATTTCATTGTAGGCAAATGCTGCCACTCCAGTTGACTGCCTTGTGCTGTGGCAGGAAACCTCTTACGTCCAGTTGTTATCCCCCAGGGACATTTAACTGTGGTTGTCTGACCCTTCCTGGGTGAATCTCAATTGGTGAGCTTCTTTTTTCCTTCTCACTTCACTTTAAATTTATTGTAGAATAAATTTAGTTGGTGAAAAGTGAACAGCTTGATACAGCTTGTGCAATCTGATACAAGTTGCAGAATGGTGAAAGGATGTACGTTAAAAAAAAGTCATAGGCAGGATCTTAAAAGACTGATTGTTCTTTTCCTACAAGATCACTGATAGTAGTGAAAATGTAGTCCTCCCTCCCATTTAGCCCAAATGATCAGAAAAATAGAAAAACTATAGTTTTCTTTTTCACAGATCTACCAGTAGACATTCCAGACAGGAAAATGGTGTTTCACTACTCAACTAAGTAACAACTTTAGTGCTGGAAGGGAATTGGATTTGCTCTGTTTATATACAGTGGCTTGCCCTGTCAGCATTGGTGGAGGTAGCTGTTGTTTCTTGCTTTATTGTTTCTCTGGTGTTAATCCTGGCATCAATCCCTGTTTATCTGGGTGTTGATAGCTGGTGATGAAATGTTCTGGTCTTTATGTTTTCTTTTTAACTTTTTAAAAAATGTTGTATACACTGTATATTTTTTAATGTCTATGTGCCTGTCGATGGCTAATTTGTGTGAGTTCAAAGCTTCCAGGAATTCTCTAGGAGTTTGGGATTTAGCTTGGTCTAGGATGCTCACAGTTTTCCAGTTGAAACTGTGATTAAGTCTGTCCATGAGCTGTGAAATTAAGGAGTTTTCATTATGTCCTCTGACTGCTAATTAATATACATGGATATGCTCTGCTAATCTTCTACATGTTTGTCCTACACAGTGGCTGTTATAGTCCTTTCACAATATGTTGTATATGATTCCTGTTTTTCCCTTCTTGGCTACTGGGACTTTTGATTTTCTTAATGTGCCTGGGAGGGTTTAGTTGATTTTTGTACTATTATTATACCATGTGGTTGGTTGTTTTTGATCTGAGATGTATAAACAGTTAACTTTTTCATAGCTTTAAAAACAAGCACTGCCATACATGAAAAACATGATTAATAGCTGCTTTATCACTGGAGGTTTTCAAGAATATACTAGACAAACCATTTGTCTTGCCTTGACCCAGGAGTGTGTGGGGGAAATTGAACTAGAAGACCTCAAAGGTTTCTTCCAACCCTTTGATACTACACTTCTTTTGCATATGAAACCATTCCTGGTTTCCCCCATGGTTTCATTATTTCAGCACTTGGATTTATAGATCTCGTATCTTTATAGTTTTTGTCTTACAGTATTTGATTAGGCATCAGAAATCATTATTGATCCAGATTTACCAATACATTATGATCTTCTTCCTGTCCACTTGAAGTATAGGAACCTCATTTTTTCCAAACATACTAGAGCACTTTAACTGTATCAAGTACATTGTGTGAATGGTTGCTATGCCTTGAGAAACAATGAAGTTATGTTCCAAATATAAACATATGTGCTATTGTCTAAAAAAATGACCCTCAAAAGGACACAATTCTAATGGAACCATACATGTCTGAATCCAAAATAATCTTGTTGGCTTATCCAGACAGAAACCTGCTTGGAGAGCTAAGCTTTTCTAATGCCTTCAAAAAATGCCTCTATTTTCCCCCAGTGATATGATTACTAATTCCCTGAACATAGTAAAAAAAAAATCCCAATTCCCTCAACTGAAACTTAATATGTTTATTTTGCTTATAGGAACAGAACTCCTTGATAGGTAGATACCCAAATATTCCCCAGTTGTACAAGCAGCAAACTTGTCTAAATGAATTATTATTACTACTATTCCTCATACACCACTGTGGTTCTTTCACTCTCTGCTACCCTCTGCTAACCCACTAAGCTCTAAAGGCAACCAAAGCTTCCCTACTATGCAAGTTATTTTGTTTGGCCCCAGGGAAGTTTTGATAATAAATTTTATCTAAGGGAATCCTTGTCAAGGAAACTGCAAGCAAGTTGCTGAAAATATGTCTGTTATAAAATCAACCTTTGCCAAGCACTACACTGAAAGGGATCTCAGGTTTCCCAGGAAAATGAGAGGTTTATTCATTTAATGATTCCAATCACCACAATTCTCACAGGACTCTACCAAGGCAAATGTGTGGTCCATTTAAAGTGGAGCAGACTATCAAGCCTCTTCACTTAAGACAGTGTTTTTCAACCTTGGCAGCTTTAAAATGTATGTACTTTAACCCCCAGAATTCTCCAGCCAGCCCTGACTGCAGAGTTCTAGGAGTTGAAGTCCACATGCCTTCAAGTTGTCAAGAGTGACAAGTACTGTCCTAATATCTGAAATATTCTCTTTCTTTTAATACAAGCCTTTCATTACAAAGAACCACAAGCAGATTTTTGCTTCAATCTTCTCATTAATACAGTAAAATGGAAATTAACTACTGACAGAGCAAGCCACTAGTATATAAAACGAGAGCAAACCCCTTCTAGCACTGATGTTACCTAATTTGGTAATGAACCCTCTGCAAGAAAACAAGCAAGCTCAGAGAGCACCAAGGATCCCACAGTACAATCCAGAGCTACCATAGTCTCTTACGTTGGGAGATTTAAATAGTGAGATTGATAGAAAAGACATAATTTCCATCACACAGTCCCATTATTCCTACTTGTGATAAACATTCTATTTCCGTTTGTTTCTTTTTAAACTGGCCAAATCTTTCACCCAAAGCCCTCTGTTCTGTTAAAGTTTCAGGCACAATCTCTTCATTCTCATTCCACAACTCCCCCACCCTGCACACCAACTGCGACTAACTTTGTGCGTAATGCCTTTTCTTCAAGTTGCCCAATGCAGCATGCAAGAATTTTCTCCCCTCATATTTTATCCCCACAAAAAGGTTTTTAAAGAAAGCTATTTATTTATCAATAATCACTGGAGACGAGTCTAATGCTGGAAATGATTGGGGGGAAAAGAAGAATGGGACGACGGAGAATGAGAAGGCTGGATGGAATCACTGAAGCAGTCGGCGTGAGCTTAAATGGACTCCAGGGGATGGTAGAGGACAAGAAGGCCTGGAAGAACATTGTCCATGGGGTCACAATGGGTCGGACACGACTTAGTGACTAAGAACAACAACATTAATTTATCCATGAGTGTTCAGATGATTTAGGAATGGATGTATTGAAATTGGTCTCTTCAACCATAGCCAAATATTCTAACTTCTGGGTCACCTTCCCCTTCACATACAGTAATGAGGTACATTTCGAGAAGTCCTACAAAAGCCTTACTTTATAAATATCCATATTCATCATTTGGAACTTTAAAAAAAATATTTCACAATATTATTTTCTGGATGCTTATTACTTATTTTATAGAATCTGTTTCACTACTTCTTATTTAGAACAATGTGTCTTTCCTGCCTCTTTGTTAATTCGCACAATTAACCTATTAAACATAAGAATATGACTGGAAGAGAAAGTATTTGCCAATACTGAAAGATTCCATTACATCATCACAAATCAAACAAAAAATAAACATTCCTTATGGCAGTTGTATTATTATATTCCTAGAAAAACTGAGGAATCAGCAGGGGCTAAACTCTCTACTTTCTGCTCTGGTAGGCTTTTTTGCAAACCCAGTGTAGAGTATCTTGGGCAAGCACTAAGGAGTGGGGCTGGTTAAATGTTCAGTCATGTCCAGAGCAATTATTCTAGGCAAGTGCAGACATTTAATAAACCTCCGTTGCGGGCCTGAAATCATGGGGAATCTCTGCTCAGTTGTAGACTTGCATATAAGCAGAAGTTGAAAACTTACTATCTTTAATTTTATTTCAGAAAAGCTCAACAAAGGGAATGCTGCTCTGTTTACTTTTTCATTTAAGGCAGTATGTGTGTTTCTAATTATAGTTATATGTCTTTTGCTTTCAGAAAAGTCAAAAGGGCAATCTGTGGCTTCCCCCCACCCCATATTTAAAGTGATGCATGTGCCGGTGTTTCCAGTTAAACTTTGCAAAAACATTTGTCTTTAACTTACAGAAAAGAGTAGATTTCAATTATCTGTTCCCCTATTTTTCAGGCACTGATTTTAAAACTTAAAATATAAAGGTACAAAATATAACTTTACTGGGGCTTTAGTTATTTCAGAAAAGAACAAAACAGGGTGAGGATGATCTGTGGATGATATATTCAGGAGGAGAGTTCTGTTAATCATTGATTATAGGGCTAGCTTTAATGGGATTAATTAGGGTTAGACCTGGTCAAAAATAAATAAATGAATAAACTTTATTTTTCATGCATTTCAGACATTGATTTTAAAAACTCCACAAAAATTAAGATTTGATTAGAGCTTTCTTTATTATAAAAGTGCACAAGTTATGGGTTGCTTAAATATGCCTTAATGTCAATGTGCTCCAGGAAAAAGTTAGCTTAATCATTAACTTTAGGGTTGGCAAGCAGCTGTCCTTGATGGCTTTGACTAATGCTTCACATCCAATAGGCATGTGACCTGGTGACATGCATTGGATGGAGTTTATTTTAATGGTATCACTGATTAAACAAACAGATAAGCTCTATATACTATATACTATTTAAGAATATATTTTTGAGAGAAAAGCAAAATCGATATTCTCTTCACTTAGTATAGGTAGTCTTCATCTTACAACCATTTGTATCGATCAATCAAAATTACAATTGCACTAAAAAGTGACATAACTGTTGCAGTATTCCAGGGTCATCCAATTTGCAATCTTTCCAGCTGACTTCTTACAAGCAAAGTCAATGGGGGAACCCAGACTCCCTTAATGACTGCATGAAAACTTAACAACTGCAGTTATTTGCTTAACAACAATGGCAAAAAAGTTCGTAAAATTGGTGCATCTCACTGGTCTCACTTGTGATTATTAAATTAAGAACTACCTGTAACTCCCTTGATATATTATTATTATTGTTCTTATGTGCCACCAAGTTATTGTGGATTCTTAGCAACCATAGAGTTAGATTTTCTCCATGATGGTCTATCCCTAACTTGGTTATTTCGGGTCTTTTAATTGGGCACTCATTACCACTGCAATTGAGTTCATCCACTTTGCTGCTAGTCCTTCTCTTTCCATCCACCTATTCCAGCATTAGAGCCTTTTCCAGAAAGTTATGTCTTCACATAATGTGTCTGAAGTAGGATAATTTGAGCATCGTCATTTATGTCTCAAATGAGAACTCTGAATTGATTTCTCTGATGATGCATTGGTTTGTTTTCTTAGTGTCCATGATATTCTCAAGAATCTCTTCCAACACCAAAGTTCAAAAGCCAATATTCTTCCTATCCTGTCATTATAACTACAAAATTCATACCATGGTTTGTACAATTCTGAACTTTTGGTACAACCTCAGGCTAATTAAAAAGCTATCTTTGTGTGAGACAAATGGGCATGCCAGGTCATACACACTTAAAACTAGAACTTTGGATTTGGAAGCAAAAGATTATTCAAAGCAGGCGGAGATATAAATCCATCTTCAACTCCTTAATATAATCTATCTGCAACTTCTTAAATAAGAGGCAATTCACCTTGGGAAACAGTTCCATTCACATACTTTACAAACTTTGCAAACTTTACATAAGGAAGGTGGAGACCTCAGATCAGGTTATAGGTAACATTCTAGGACAAAGCTAAAATGTGTCTACTTTTTCCTGTCCCCCCTCGCCTCCAAATCTGTTTAATCACTGCAGGAGTCTGCATAGCAAAGATAGGGGAATTCAGCTTCTGCTTTGGAGAAGTAAGGAAAGAGAGATAGAACAGATCTTATTGTGCTTGGAGTAATAATAAGCACCACAATTTGCATACACTGGCAAGAAAATAAGGAGTCTGCCAATAGGAGCTGCAGATGCTTATCATCTCAATTCATTTAAAGGGTATTATATACTCTCCAGACTTCAGGAGAGAACAACCACCATGTATGTAGAGGCTCTTTAAAAATCCATTTTTTAAAAAACCCAATTGCAGAATAGAGAATAACTCATTTTCAGAATAAATCACACAATATTTTTTTCATCGTTGAGATTCATTGACAGGTTTCCACAATCTGAATTAACCTAACATGGTTTCCTGTCATTTATAATTATGAGTGCCGTAGGACGTCAACTACTGTCTTAGCAAAGGGGAAGACAATTCATGAATTATAAAGCAGGAATTTTGGTGGCAGATTTTTTTACTTTCACAATTAAGTAACCTTATTTTTTAAAAAGATAGAAAAAATGGCCTTCCAATGACATCAGCCTACTGCTAAATGCTTTCCTGTAGCCTTGCAGAAGGTCAGAAGGCCCCAGTCCTCTTTTCTTAGCACACCACGTGAACCAGGTTATTATATGAAGATAGTGGGCTGGGGAAGCATTTGGATAGCCTTTCTTATCACATCTTTGGGTACAGGAAAATGATAAAAAGAACCCTTGGTGATATACGGGAATTCTTTGGTCATCACAATAGCTCTAATAATATTCATTCATTCATCCATCCATCCATCCATCCATCCATTTCTCAAAGTCTTAAATACCTCTCTGTGGGTGGCCCATTTTGATAACAGGCTAAGCAGAAAGTTTGAATCTGTTCTTACATTTTTTTCCCTTAAAAACAAACCAAACTTGACTTGTCAAACCTTTTTACCTCCCAGGTTTCTGAATATCATATACTATACATCAACTTCAGCTGAGTGCCCGCTTCTGAAAAGCCTTACAGTTCTCCGTGTGCTTAAATGGATTAATGTCATTATTTGAATGAGGTACTTCTTGAAGCAATGTAATTAAAAGTTCCTTTGTCACAAAATACATAAAGCACTTTGCTTTCTAGAACATAAGAAGAACCCCAATGAATCAGGTCAAAGGTTCCATCCAGGCTAAATGTCTGGGTCATGCTGACTATCTACAGTACCCGTCTTTAGAAGTAACAGCCCTTTTTGACAGTCACTTTCTAGCAAAGACAATTTGAAGAATGTTACCTGTGATTAAAGCTTGTGATCTTCCAGGACAGGCATGAAGATTTCAAAACATGAGGCTTCACAAATAATTAATATTTCTTATACAGTTGTGTTCAAAATTATGCAACCCCCAATGCTGTAAAGGGTTTTAGGGAATTTAGTGTACATTTGTAAT
>JAEANM010018402.1:0-12650 GCA_017656035.1 Myanophis thanlyinensis | reverse complement strand
GTGTGTGTGTATGCATGTATATATATGTATGTGGAAATGTATGTGGAAATGTACCAGCCTGGGCATTTCCTGGGGTTAGAGATTTGTTTATAAGTCTGGAGTTGTATTCTGTCTTTGAATGTATTCTGTGTCCTGTGCTTTGTGTGATTGTACCAATGGAGGTTCATTCAATTTGGCTGCACACATGTTGTGCATTGACAATAAAGGATTGAACATTGATTGATTGATTGATTGATTGATTGAATTAAGTAGTCTAATTTTAAAAGCCCTTTGAAAGCAGACCTTTAAGGGCAGTCCGAGCCTTCTCTGCTCCATAGAAAGAAACAAGAGATAGAAAAGGAGAAAGCCTCAGAAAGGTATTATTGTGTTTTTCGGAGTATAAGACGCACCAGAGTATAAGACACACCTAGATTTAGAAGAGGAAAACAAGAAAAAAAAAGCTTTTGGCCTCCGGGCATCTTGTTTTCCCCCTCCCCGGATCCCAGAAGCATTTTGCAGGCCTCCGGAACCCTCCATTTTCTCCAAAAATGGAACTGTTTTTGGCAAAAATGGGCCACACAGAAGGTTCTGGAGGCAAAGTGCTTCTGGGTGCTGGGGGGGGAGGAGAGGGCAAAAACAAGACACACGGGGTGGGGGGTTGGAGGCCAAAAATGTGCCATTTTTGGCGAAAATGGGATGCATGGGGGAGCTCGGGAGGCCAAAAATGGCCATATTTGGTATGTAAGACATCACAGTTTTCGCCCACTTTGGAGGGGGGGAGTGCGTATTATACGCCAAAAAATACAGTATAAATAAACCTCTTTCAAAAAGTGATAATAGGTGGCTCCTTTACTTTTGGCTCTGGCTACACTGTTTGTCACAATCCAGATTTGCCATGTTTACTACATATGTGTCTTTCAACAGGTAATCATCCCTGGGAGCAATGGCAAACCCAAAAAGCAAAAAGCTTATTTATCACCTGGTTTACTGATTCTAGGGTACTAGTCCTTCCTCTCCTGTTAAAAAGTCTTAATTATATATTTACACAAATTGTTATGTTAAGATTTTAATATTGAGTAAAATTTGACTAGATAGACTCTGTGATCTGAGCTTGCCTTTCTTTTTCTAATTCAAAGGCTGAATTAACATTTATTTGAACCAACTTGTTACATAGGTATCTTTCCAGTAGTCCATGATCACTTTTTTCAAATAGTCCAGGCACAATTTATCTCAATTAATAAACTCCAATTTTGGAAGGAATATATACTTTAACAATACACTTACATCTTTGAATCTTAACTTCCTTCTAAAAACCCAGTTCATCACAATAATAATATCTAAGTTATAACAAGTGGATATGTTAATAACATCTGCACTACAGCATCTGCAAATGTGTCACATCTCTAGCACAGAAAGAATGGGATCCAACTTTAATCAAATATCCTTTGGAGAAGTCCAGTAGATCCCTAAAGTATTTTTTTACTAAATCAAGTGAGTGTTTTAAATTGTTTAAATGTTAAATACTTAACATTTCTTCAAAGATTATTGATAATTCCCAGCTGCCAATACTGAGCAACGTATCCTGCTTGGAACGAAACAGGTTGAGATCTAGGCAGACAGCCACCTCTATTGCTAAAGCATTTATAAAAGATGATTTCAACACTTACAATATGTGGAATCAATACTGGATGTAAAATTGCCTCCCACAATGACAAATCTTTCTCTGCATCTTGGAAAAATCACCTGGATCATTTCACTGCATATTGTACCATGTATGACTGTGCATGTGACCAATAAAATTTGAATTTGAAAGCCCTGTCCAATATTGACAACACTGAACCACATTTGCACTGGTCATTGTAGATGCACAGATGTCCTCTATAAGCGAAGCAAAATATCTTCACCAAATTGTGATTGTGGGGCTGAAAAAACTATCTAACACATAGTGACAGAATGTCAAAACAGAGCCTAAAATGAAGATTTTGCTGATTTTCTGGCGGCAAACAAATGGAATAAAAATTATATTTGCAATTTAGGTATATGTTTGTAAATCTTCGTATTAAGGTTTCATATTTTATATTCTAGTTTTTGTAATTTACCCCTATGTTTCCTTTTAATGAAAAATGAGATGAATGTGCCGTATGATAAATAAATCTTCAAATCTAAAGGCGCTGATTTTGTAATACAGGTAATCCTTGATTTATGACTGTAATAGACCCTGGAATTTTTGTCATAAGTCATAACAATTGTTAAGTCTAGGCATCCACATGACTGATCCACTGTTACAACTTTTTGCAGCAGTCTTAAAATGGTGGCTGGACAATTCTGGGCGTTGAAGTTCACCCATCTTAAAGTTGCCAAGGCTGAGGAAAAACTGCAAAAGAACATCAGGGCTGAACAATGAAACTAAGAAGGGTTTAAAATTTATATATCACCATTCAGCATTAGGTATGTTGTATTTCTAGGACAATGCTTTGAAGAGAGCAGAAGTTGTCTGTCCCTTAACAGAAGGAATTCAAATATCTTTTCTGTGTAGGTTAGCTGATCACTTGGCTAATGGGAAAAATAGATTAAACCTTCTGTAAAGAGTAGGTGACCAGGAGGAAAATTTGCTAAAATTTGACTGGGGGGGCGGGGGGAAAGCAGGGAAGATCATCTTTGAATCTCAAAGATCCATTTTAAGATAGGTTGTTTCCTTTCTGCTCCCACTACCAGTAACAGAAAGGTGTCATCAATCCTGGCCAAACAGACTGATCTGTTATTACAAAAAGTAGATTTTTTTTTTTGCACCACTCCTGTGGCTTTTAAATCTACAAGACAGTTTTTTCATTTAAATTAAACTATTAAGCATACATTGAAATACCTCTCATTGAAACTAAATCTTAAGGTGGTTAAATCTGGCTAAAGCAAGCCATTGAAAAATATCCAACTGATTAGGGTTAAGTTTCATTGCACATTTGCAAAAGTGGAATTATAAATATTTATAATAACTGCTAGGTCTGCTTAACATACCATTCCTAATTTTATAAAAAACATGCTGAGGTAATGTTCAATATTAACTTTGCTTATCTAATGCAAGTTTCAACTGAAGTACTGTACTTAAATTGCTTACTGCTCTTATGAATACCACATAGATATGTCTTTCTAATCACATCATCCAAGTTTCATTTCTTCCTTCAGTATTTTGTATAATATTTGAAAAATCCAGCAAGAAACTACAGACTGACATTGCAAAATCCACACCTATTGAGAAATAGACCACGCTGAACTGTATAACACAGTCAAACATTAGGAGTTGTCCTCAGGAAATGTATGACATTTTGAATTATGTCATAAAATGCTTTATGATAATTTTTATGTCATAAAACCTTTTATAAAATTAGTCAAAATTCAATTTCATGGCAGTCACGAGTCCCAGATTTTGGGCGCATTCTGTTAAGCTATGCCATTTGAAATAAGTTGGTTCAAAAATTGTCCTATAATGTACCACTTCGCACAGTTAAAGGTTACAGAAACAAGAATTTTAGTAGTATATAGATACATTTGCAGCACCCTGGTTTCAGGCCTTGTCAACTCAATTACCAGAATTCCTTTAAATGATCCCTATATATATATCAGTTGTCATGATTTCTTCAACAGGCACTCCAGCTACAACTTTTCCATTACGTGGTATGTGGCTTCCTGAAGAGCCAGACATCTAACAATATCCTATGATTTAGTCTGTTAGGATGAAATACTGTGGTCCTATTTAAGCATCTTTTAATTCCAAATGGAAATAAGAATCATAGCAGGCCACTAAGTTAAATCCACGGTAAATCTTCAGAAAGATTTACTTCTATCTTTGCAGAAGATGGAACTAGTTTCAGTTAAATATGAATTAAGTTACCTATTCATAGTAATGGAACCATTATCAGGAGGATTTCCAATCCTTTTGATCTATATGTGGCCTGCTACTTGCCTTAGGCCAGGCGTATGGTATCATAGAAACCATGAGACCTGAATTATAGGCCATCACAGCAATGACACAAATCAGCAATGTCATAATGCAAACCCTGTCATTATGTCCTTGTGTCCCAATGTACACAGGTAATCATATTTGCATGATGATATCATTATGCCTGATTTGCCCCTCCCTTTTGCCTGCCCCACAAACTCCTATGTCCTCATTTAGTCTTTTCTAGGAAGTTGTTGGACAGATATATATGGTATAAAAATCTTACCAACAAAATTAATCTTTTTAAAAGCCGGGGGTGGAGTGATTATAACAAGCTAAAACATTTTAACAGCTAACTGTAGAAATGGAGCCTTTCCTATGTTTCCATTAATGGCATTGTTAATATAAATAAAAAAAGGAAATAGGTTGGTCCTAGAGGAAACAATCCTTGATGGTTGCCTAATTATCACCACCTGATATCAATAGGTCCCTATATCTGTCTTCATCTTCTTTTATAATGCTATCAGTTTATGTACCCCCAACAAAACGAGAACATTTGTGCTGTTGGGTAGATAGACATAGGCTTCATTCACACATGCTGAGCAGGATTTTTAAATTGTGATTTGTTAAAATCCAGCAGTGGCCTGATTTATGCATGATTACAACCATAGCCATAATTTGTCCAAAATGATCCCGTTATGGTTTAGAATTCAGGTAGTGTTCTTGACATTTTTGCACCATATTTTGGTTTGTTGAGGTGAGATTTCAAAAGTGACAGTATCTAAATATTTTTAGAAGAATGTAGTTCATAGACTCAAGAGTCTACCATTTGTATATACATAAGCCAGGCTCAGGGTGAGCTGCTGAGGGAAATATTATGGAGAACTCTCATTGGGAAAATGCATCCACAAGTGATTGGTGTGGGTTTGGATTTGCCCATGTGTAAATCAACTACCTCAACCCCAAAGGAAATCAACCCTGACTGTTCTTTGGAAGGACAGATACTGAAGCTGATGCTCAAATACTTTGGCCATCAAATGAGAAGACTCATTGGAAAAGACCCTGACGTTGGGAAAGATTGGAGAAGAGGAGAAGGGGACGTCAGAGTATGAAATGGTTAGACAATGTCATTGATGCAATAAACGTAATTTGGGCAAACTCCAAGACGGGACCAGGAATTCTATGGTCCATGGGGTCACGAAGAGTCAAATAGGATCTAGTGACTGAAAAACAATGACAAAATCAACTATCAGAAGGAGATGGTGTTACATAAAAAGCCCAATTAAAAACTAGTTGCCATGTTTTAGTTTGGGACTTCTGAACTGACTGCTACCTGCAAGTGTCCACTCCCAGTTACTCTTTGAAGTGGTCTCCTCTAACCTACTCCAATCTTGCTAATTGGGAATTGTATGATTTATCATCCAAGGTAATCCTGAATTAAAGAAGAAGTCCACTGTCCTGCATGTTTGGAGACAGCATATGCCATGAAAAAATTAGTCTAAGGCCCATTCAGCAGCTGTAACATGGCTTTAGGCCACGGTTTTGCAAGGGAGAGTAAACTCGGATGATGTAATGTAATTTGATAAACTGCTTTGCTCCTAGTATGGGGCACAAAGGGAGCCAAACCTGTTTCTGATTTCCTTGTTCAGTTTCACCTAAATACAATTGGCTCAATATCTGAAGATACAGTTACTTTGCTTTAGAATTCTTCCTTTTTCAGTTTATATATTTTGTACCATTTTTGCTATATCTGCTATTTCACCTCTTCCCTCCACCCCTTTGGTAACACAGCTATAGTTGCTCTTTTTTTTTTTCTTCGGCGCTCAGACACAATTGGTCACATATTATTGTTCAAAATACATTATTACTAACCCTAAACATTTAAGTCTGGTTAGAGAATCTATCATGCTTCCATAAATATACCACACTTAAGCTATTTATTCAGGATAGCATCCCCATGATTAGGCAAAAATTCCCCATCCTGGTTGTTTCCAATTGTGTTGTTTGATAATTCCAAGAATTTCCATGAAGTTGCTAACATGGATTTCTGCAAGCTATAGTCTCCAAAAACCTACAGGGACCTAGTTTGAGGAAGGCTGGATTATGCCATTAATAATGTTTTCATGTTTTTTTTTTCATATCACATTATTACTCAGTATACTATTTTTACTATTTTATTTATACTGGTCTGGGCACCTTAAGGACAACATATTTATTTCCAAACCAAATGATACTTAATAAATAAAATTTTAAACTTTTTTAAAGCTTGTCAATGGACTTTAACACCTAGTTAGTCATCCTATTGCAAAATCACTGAAGCCGAAATGAAAATGTTGAGCTTATCCATGATTACTTGGAAGTGTATCATCCACAGTTTAATGAGGCTCACTTCCAAGTTTCATTAAATATGTGGATGGGATACTCTGAACATTTTGCCTTTTTTTTCATTGCTGTCCATCTATGAATAGAATGTAATAACATGGGTTTATCACCTTGGCACGTTGAATACAAGAAAAGCAAGTTAAAATAAATTATCACCAGCACTTTTAAAGTACAACAGGCAGAGATATCAAACAAATGCCGGTGACACATCCAAATAGTAAAAAAAGAACATGTATTTACTTTAGTCTGTTGAAGGATTACGGGGCAAAGTCTGATGGGTGGTTTTAAAAAATAATTTCTATAATCCAACCTGCAGTGCATAAGTGTTAATAATTAAATAACAGCAACCAGAAGTTGTTTTGAGAAGGATTAATTTTGTTTTGCTATCTTTTAAAATGGAGTTCAAACATTTTGAACATACAATTGTTTTGGTTGTTGCTTCTCGCTTGTAGCGTAATAGCTAAGGAAGAGAGTCAAGAAAGATTGAAACAGAAGTTTGTAATGAAAGAATTTTTTTTCGTAGGTATGTTTGGATCCATGTCTGTCTCCAGGAAAAGTTTGTGCAATCTTCATATGAAACCCATTGTACATCTTTCTGCTCCAACATGATACATGTGCGTGAAAATTAAAAGACATCCAATAAAAGAATTTGGCCACTCTGTATATCCAAAGGTAAGGGAGTGGACATGAGCCAGATGATTGCACAAATGAGACAGAGCATATACAGAAGTGCTAGAGATAATACCTGGTATGTCAAGATCATTTCAGAGACACACCATCAAAAAACGTAAAAATTTGTCTGGACTTTTTCTAAGAGCAAAATCTTTTCACACCTCCCTCCTTGTTCTGGAATGTAACATTTTTTGAGCTTTTGCCCAGCTGGCCTAAGAAGTGGTACTACTAGTTGTGTTTCATTTTGTTGGTAGCTTTGTAACTTATTCCTTACCCAATAAAATTACTTTTTCCTAAGCAGCGTGGTTTTTCACAGGTATCCTGTTGTGGGCTGTTTGTACTTGCATCAATCTCAAACCATCTGCATCTCAACATTTGCATGACTGTTGGTGATGCAACCCTTCGGTTGGCTAAGAAGATCACGCTAGCATTTGGTTAAGAAACCAAACGGATGCTGGTTGTTTTCAGATTCTGTAAAGTCAAAATCCACTTTCTATGGATTAATAATAAATGGATGTAATTTGCCAAGCCGTGTCCCCCATAGCAGTCTTTCTTAAATGGGTATCCCTTTCACAAAAACTCTTTCATGAGAATGCCAACATATTTTCAGAATTCAGAATGATTTGGGACCCTGCAGCGATGATCAGAACAGCACTGATAAACAGGAGGAATAAGCAAATATCATACAATAAGGGAAAATAAAAAATAACATCAAGACTAGGCCTGCAGTCGGCTTCTGTTGCAGAAGCACTCAAGAAGATTTGGGAAGAGATAATATTTCTGGATTATTGACAGTGAACATGTAGCATACATTGGAAATGGGGGAGAGAAATCTCTTTAAAAGAAAACAGAAATATACATTTGCTTTGATATATTTCCTCTGTATTTGATTAAATGGAAGGATAAAAGAGTACAGGCAGTTCTTGACTTACAACCACAATTGAGTCCAAAATGCATGTTGTTAAGTGAAGCATATGTTAAGTGAGTTTTGCCCCATTTTACGACTTTTCTTGCCATTGTTGTTAAGTGAACCATTGCAATTGTTAACTTAGTAAACATAGTGCTTATGAGAAAGTCACAAAAGGCAATCCCATGACATCAGGACACTGCAACCATGATACATATGCCAAGCATCTAAATTTTGATCTGGTGACTATGGGGAAGCTGCAACGGTTGTAAGTGTGAAAAATGGTCATAAGTCACTTTTTTTCGTGCCATTTGTAATTTTGAACAGTCACTAAACGAACTATTGTAAATCAAGGACCTGTAATTAGCTACCGAAGATGCTATTTCAGCTGTCTCAAGCAGGGTAATATGTTACAGACTCTGTCATTCAAAGAATTCCAACAGGTGGGATCCAGAAAAGAGCCTTATCTGCTGTGGTTCCCACACTTTGGAGCATTCTAACCACAGAGGTGAGGTGGGCCCACCCCACTCCCAACCTTTGACTTGACTCTGATAACTTGCTTGGGGCTCACAGAAGAACACAAGAGCTGTGGGGTTGATCAGTGTCTTACAGGACCTTCCCCTCCTTTTTTAAGTTTCATTTTTAATTATTTTATTCCCGTTTTAATTGACTCCTACGGGAATGTAATATTTATATATGGTTTTATGTTTTAACTATACACTGCCCAGAGTCATTCTATGAATGAGATGAGGTTTCCAAATTTGATATATAAATATAAAAGAAAAAAGAACCTAGTCACTAGGTACTAAACATGACCCAACAGAAATGAGAGTCAAAGCTCCTTCAGTTTTGGCTCAGCTCTTGGTAAATGCATGGCATTTTCCTGGCAATAAGATAGAAGTAGATTGCCATTGTCTTCTTTGAATGTCCTTTCAACTTTCTAGTCTATCTGCAGCCTTGGGGCTTCCTGATAATTACCCATGCAAGTGCTAACCAGCTCCAATCATGTTTAGCTTTTCAAGATCAACCACATTCTGCAAGATGCTGCTACTTAAATTTTAAAACCATAGTTTTTCACTTTAGTCTAGATATAGGAAGACTCATTGTTTTTACTTTCTTTTTAGGCAAGTGATCCCCTATTACTTTAAGGATTAGTTTATTGCAGATTGATATTTCTAGACAAGATGCAATATCACAAAAGAAGCTGTATTAAAGACTACATGTTGAGTCAACATGTGGTCCTTAACGGAACTGCATCTACATGGAGGGAAGTATGTGGTGGTGTACCCCAAGGCCTTAAGCCCAGTACTCTTCAATACCTTCATGAATGATTTAGATGAAGGGATAGAAGGGAAACTCATCAAATTTGCAGACAACTCCCAACTGGCAGGAATAGCCAACACTCCAGAAGATAGGCTCAAGATATAGAAGGATTTTGACAGACTTGAACACTGGCCCTATCTAACAAAATGAAATTCAATGTAGAGAAAAGTAAGGTTTTATATTTAGACAAGGAAAACCAAATGCACAGGTATGGAATAGGTAGTACCTGGCTCAGTAGAAGTAACTGTGAGAAGGATCTTGGAGTCCTAGTGGACAATCACTTAAATATGAGCCAGCAGTGTGCTGCAGCTGCCAAAAATGCCTACATGTCTTAGGCTGCATTAACAGAGTAATAGAATCAAGATCACATGAAGTGTTAATACCACATTATAATGCCTTGGTAAGACCATACTTGGAATATTGCATCCAGTTTTAGTTGCTGCAATTTAATATATCTTGAGACTTTAGAAAAAGTGCATAGAAGAGCAACAAAGATGATTAGGTAACTTGAGGCTAAAACATATGAAGAACAGTTGCAGGAATTTGGTGTGTTTAGTTTGATGAAAAGAAGGACTAGGGGTGAAATGATAGCAGTGTTCCAATATCTAAGGGGCTACCACAAAGAAGATGGATCAATCTATTGTCCAAAGCAGATAAAGGCAGGACAAGAAGTAATGGATAGAAACTAATCAAGGAGAGAATCAGCCTTGAAATAGGAAGAAATTCCCTGACAGAACAATTAATCAGTGGAACAACTTGCCTCCAGATGTTGTGGGTGCTGCAATATTGGAGGGTTTAAGAAGAAATTGGACAACCATTTGTCTGAAATAGTAAAGGGTTTTGTGCTTCAATGGGGGATTGGACTAGAAGACCATCAAGCTTCTAACTGTTATTCTGTTCTATTATTAGGACTACTCTGTCTGGATTACAAAAATCCACTAAAAGACAATATAAAGTTAGACTTCTGCGAATCTCTGTGCTGTCATCTAGATGTTTCCACTTTAGATATTCTATGTATAAATGGTGTGGTTATGCTGGCTTTCTAAAGTAACTTGCAAAGACAAGATCTAAGACGGTACTGAATTTTACAAGTTTATTCTATGGATTATTTGAACAAGATCCCTGTATCAAGTCCTTTTAGTAGATACCTTTGCATGACTATTATGCTAAGTGAAAAGAACATTGCCTAGTTCATGTTCTCTATTTTGCAAACATTTCTTAGATAAACTAAATTGAGATGTTTGGTGGAGGGCCCTCATCTCTGGAATTCATCCCTCTCGATTTTCAGAGTTCAAAGCTGTTTGGTAGGCTCTTTAGCTCTCCAACTACATAGTGGACATTCTTTGGGTTCCTGACTTTTCCCATCATATTTCTGTGAAAATTGAGGACATGGAAGTGAATTTATATGTTTATGCTTTTATAATGGAGTTGGGATTGATGAAATCTCCCCACATAGGGGATCAGTTTCCAGAGGCTGTAGCTGTAAAGATGACATGGCTAAAGATCTGGAATGCCATGGGTGAATACTCTTAAAGTATCTCAAGATAACTGAGACTTCAGCATGGCCTTAAAGTATGGGCTTTTTAGACAAACAGGATACTTTGTTTTCAATTGGAATGCATTTTTAAAAGTTTTGGAAATATATTCCAGTGACGATGAGCGGACTTTTATCATACACCGTCACTTTCTGTTTGTATTGTAAAAGAGTAGAGAACTTTAAGAAACTAATAAATCCAAGAAATGCTTTTATAATTCAGCAATGTAGAAAGTGAATTATAGTTCAAATGCTGCAAACTGAAATACTAAGGAATAAGTTCCATTGCACAAGCCAAGAAACAAACATGTATTCATTCAAGGCATGGTAAATAGTGATTCTAACTACCATAAGTTACTGTTCTCCTCATTCTCTGGTCTTTTTGGTTTAAGTAACAGCCAACCAGAGGATTTGTCTCTTGTCTCATTCTAGTAATGTGTATGATATGTATGTATGCATCTATCAATCTCAAACCCACCTGGCCCATTTTTTTTCAGAAGCAGCAGAAAGCAGGTGGGCAACCTATAACATATCCTATCTATAATTGTTATGTGCATAGTATGTTCCTCTAAAATATTTCATGAATGGTAATGCTTCTGAAGCCAGCTGAGATCATCTAAATGGGGTCTCCAACCATGGCAACTTTAAGAGTTGTGGGCTTCAATTCCCAGAATTCCTCAGTCAGCTTTGCTGGGAGTTGAAATCCACAAGTCCACAAGTTTTGCTGGCTGAGGAATTCTGAGAATTGAAGTCCATAAGTCTTAAAGTTGCTATGGTTGGAGACCCGATCTAAATGGAACAGAATTGCAGATTATTTCTCTGCTCCACAGCATCAACATGCTTCTTAATTACCATTTTTACACAAGAAACTATTTAAAAAAACAGATACCCAATCCAGAACCTTCAAGCTTTTTATGTTAATCGCTGTCAAGGACTGTAACCAGTGGAATTCAATTTTCTTACTACAGGTTCTGTGGGCATGGCTTGGTGGGCATGGCTGGGGGGTGGGTCGTGTGACTAGGTGGCCAGTTTCTGTAAGCAGGGCAATAAAGATTAGGCTAAAAACAACACCAGATTGTTTCTTTCCTGCCTTTCTTAAAGGATTAACACTGTAAAGTGGAAAAAAACAAAAGGAGATTTCTTCTAACAACCGGTTCTCCAAACTGCTTAGAAAATTTACTACTGGTTTACTTTGCTAGAACCTGCTGAATTTCACCTCTGACTATAACTCAGTGGTATTTCCATTTAAAAGAGACAAAGGCAATTTTTTTTAAATTACATCACCAGGATTCTTTGAATAAAACAACAAATAATAGAGCATTTAATATATTGTATGTCTGTAATTTTAAAAATGGAGCAGTAATATCATACCTGTCCTTGTAGTTTGACAGACGTGTGCTTTCAGGACTAACTGTCATTTCCTCTCTTAAGAGCCTTGTTTCTTTTTAGCATTTCATTTATTATTTATAGAAAATGTGCTGACAAATCTCCAGATATTATCTCTCCCCCCACTTTCCTAATCCCTCTGCATTAATTGGCGGCCTATTTTTTACTTAGCCAGTTTTGGCTGCTCCCAGAAAGCTAAGTTGTGCTGGTTCTAGCTAGCATTGTAATAGACCTCCAGTATCTACCAGGCCTATAGGCCAGATTAGATCAACAAATTACAAACACATCCCATTTGTGCCAAGACAACCATGTGTTCTGATATGTTCTGAAATCCACAGGAGCTGAGCTCAAGTCAGGATAGCTTTTCTGTGTAAGTGACAAGGTAAATTCATTATAAGAATGTAATGTGGTGTTTTGCTAATTTTAAGCTTCAGAACTCATCTCCTTAGCAGTGAAGAAAAGACAAGAGGCAGAGATGGAGGTAGCAGAGATGAGGATGTTGAAGTTCTCTTTAGGAGTGACCAGGATGGACA
>JAEANM010018401.1:0-11739 GCA_017656035.1 Myanophis thanlyinensis | reverse complement strand
CCAGCAATAACAGCAGGAGCAGCAAGAGATAAGAGAGAGAGAGAGAGAGAGGTGGGAGACCGAGTACAAGACAGAATACGCACATCAAAGCTACCACTTTTTCCCCCCTCTTTTTCCCACATTCTAGGATCCAATGATAACAGGACAAGTCAGTAAGCTCTTGTTGTCAGTGCAGAGTGAAATGAATGCAAAGTTGAGAGGTGAGGACAAGGCAGCTGCTTCAGACAACGAGCTGGATAAGTCCCTGCTTGAGCCTGTGGAATTAAATGACAACGAGGACACTCCCAGCAAGCTCTTCGGTAAGTCTGTCTAGGTATTTCGTATTTGGGTGGCTGTAGTTGCCTCTGCCTCGATGCCAGAAAAGGAGAGAAAGCAAATAAAGCTTTCGTATTTGGAAGAACCAACTTCTTGGAAGGAAAGGATAGTGGGCACAAGCTTTCTCTGTCCTACTTGAGAGTATGTACTTGCTAACTGATCAGAGTTTGGCCTGAGGAATAGCATGCCATCATTGGTTTTAGCTGAAATTCACAAATTGCATTTAGGAGTCCCATAGAAATCAATGGGACAGCAGAAAGACTGTTCTCCACGCATATGGTTTGCTGCTTACTTTCTTTTGCTTTGAGATACAGATATAACTGGGGGTTTTTTAGAATTGAATATTCTGTCATGTATTGATTTTGTTAAGAAATAGGTAAATAATTGAAATGTACAAATATGTAACCAAAGGGTCATGTTTTCTTTGCATTACCCCATGAAAATGACCTGTCAGGAAGCTGTGGGTATAGTAAACTTTTCTTAAGTATTTTCAAGAGGGTTTTCTTCTTTTTATAAAGAATCTTTCCTTATCTTTAAAAAGATAAGAATCTTTTTAAAATAGAATAAAGATAATGCTTTTTTCTTCCATATTATTATCAAATTCTGAAAAGGTGGCTTAGATGATTTGGGGTAATCTAAGAAATCAATCTTACATATTTTTAATGAAGAAAATCAAGAATACTTTTAATGGCTTCTTAGAGGTATTTTCATTTCAGCTGGAAATTATCCCTCTTTCTGAGGATGCATGAATATAAGTATTTTATATTTTAAACAACTGCTCAAATAGCATATGACATAATAGCTTTTCAGCAATATTGGTTTGATCTCTAAATGAAAATAAGGGTAGCAGTCTAACCAGGGCATCTGTCATTCAAACCAATGACACTCTGTAAAACAACTCAAGCAACTGTAATCTCTAATCAGAAAAGGGAATAAAGCATGTTTGGAGGTGTGCTTGAGTGATAGATGTTGATACATGTCTGAGCTGGAGCAATGCTATATAGTCCAATGTGACATTTCAATCTTCTCAGGGAGTTCTTTTTAATGATTACCATGTACAGAATTTCAAGAAGAACATGATAAACATATAGTTTGCATCTTATAAAAGTGTCAGGTTTGAGAGGAATATACGTTTAGACAACAATAAAAAATATGTTGTTTCTTATCTCCAAGAAAACTGAGGATACAATGTCTGTAATTTTGTGAGAACATGAAACTACAAAATAATTTTTGCAAGAAAAAAGTCCATGCAATATTTATAAGAATATATGCTGTATTATGTTTTTCTCAGAAAGACAGGCACAAAAATCAGGTAATTATAAGAAGAAAATTACATCATTGTAGCTGAAACATATAATTCTTTGTATAAGCCACCATTTCCTGTTTTTGTACAAAAAGAGGTTTAAAAAGATAATTTTCTTTCACATAGGAATGTCCAATTACCATACATTTTAATGCAGAGAATATATTTTGATTCTTCTAAAGATTGTAAAGTAATTTCAAATGTATAAACATATATAAATATGTAATATTTAAAAATTGTTCATATATTTGGAAGGAAAAGATAAATAAAAGTATTTTTCTGCTTCAGAATATATTTATTCATACTTTTCTTTCCCACAAAAAATTGTTTTCCTGATTATCATTTGACTGCTACTTATTTTAATAGAAAATTTCTGTATAAATATTATTAAAATGATAGAGAATAGTTTTTTAATTATTTAAAGTATTCCTAGAATTAGGTAAATTTATGATGTAAAGATAAAATAATGTACTTTAATAAAAAGGTTATATTTAGTATTAACAACTGCAAGGCCTTAACATAATTATAAATGATTTCACTGGCTGGCATGTCCTTAACAATATAATCCGTTGCATGTTAGTAATAAGCCACATTGACTTCAAAAGGAATAACCTAGATCAAATGTCATTCTCAGGTAAAGTTCTCTACTGTTTCTATTAAATGGAAATAAAATATTAATTTTGGCTGGAGAATGCCTTATTTGACTCAATAATGAAACAATCTAGCATTCTAGACATGTACTCAAAAATGTCATGAAGGGCATTAGAGTGATTTTGATAAACATGTCTAGGAAGTACTTTTAATGGGGAGCCATTCCATTGACTTCATGGAAAGGGCCTATTTACTCCTGTGAATTTCAGGATAAGATCGTAGCCCATTTATACCTATTGAATATTTCACAGAAGTTAGGTTTTAAGTAGAGAAGTTGTAAAGAAACAAGGGACAGCTATTGAAGGGAAAGAAAATAGTTGGAAACATATATTTAATACAAATTACCTTTTGTATGTTTAATTAAACATATTTTGATTTAAATTTTATTCTCTAAAGTAACAGTTTCTTTGAAAGTATCTCTATTATTTAAGAATTTAATATAGACCTCAGTGTTAAATATATGACTATACTGTTAATTGCTTTTTAAATGTTTGATAGCTTCTTTTTTGGTGTTAAAATACTTTGTAGTTTTGTTATTAAATTGAGGTCTAGATGTTAATCAGTCTTGATAGGAAAGATAAGGAAATGGAATTATGAGGCTATCAACATCCAATAAAAATATCTACTGTTAGAATATCTCACTTTTTCCCACAGCTGTAATGTCAGATGGTTTCACGGACAGAACATAAGTAAAGTCCTTTGTTTTTTCCAGTAGCAATAGTTCTAATTTTAGAGGACAGAGATTCAGTAATAAAATTCTCTACAGTGATTCTCTGAACTGAATTAGATTTCTGCACTGAAACAATGTTTTTTTTTAATCACTGGATTGAATTGACATCTCCAAGTTGATTTGATTTGGACTGTTTACATATCATTTCACACATGTGTATATTATATTTAAAGCATCTTAATTGGCAATATTTGTCCTCAGAGTAATTTCCTCGTCCTCCACCTCCTCCTTTGGGGGATTTTTGAAAGTATTACTGCAGATTTTTATTAAGCCACCAAAATGTTTATTTTACCACCAATTCCAGAGGACTCTTGAGCATCAGGAAAATCTAGTCTCTGAATTTATTCAGCTTTTAAATATGTGAAGAACTTTGCTAGATATCCTTAATTAAAGTATAATGATTTTAAGCTATTTATATTTTCCATATTTTAGTGTCCTTCTGCTCACACATACCATATTACATTTTAAAAGTTCCTTCCTTCATGTTTAAATAACAAAACTTGTATGCTTACTAATTTCCACTTGAAATTGAAAAAATTGGACAATGAGTATTGCCTCTAAGAGATTTTTATGTTCTCTAATGTATTATATCAGCTGTGTAATTTTTCTTACAGAGTTTTGCTAAAGTAATGTTTATTTATTTATATTATTCTAAAACTAGCAGAAAAGTTGTCTTCAATTAACAACCACTTTAGAAATTTGCTGTAAAATGAATGTATGTACTTTGGAAAGAGAGCAAGCTCCATTGCAATAGCATGGCTCCAATTTATGACACTCTTCCAAACTGTATTCTCTTAGACCAAATTTGGTGGACAGAGAAGACATGATTTAAAACTAATTATTATTATAAAGAATTATTAATTCTTTAGACATTTATATACTAGAATGTTTTATATGAAAAATAATCAGACTGCAAGATGTGTAGCCCTTTTCATCTTTTGGGGGTGGGTTGCATCGTTATATGCTAAATTAAAGTTACCACCAAATTAAGAGGAGTGGAATTTTAGGGATAGCATTTGATGCCCGAAACACCTCATTTTTGTTCCTCCTGTTCCTAGAATGTCTAGCAGACTGTTTCTTTTATTTATTACAAGTCTTTATCTTTGTATTGATAATATTGATTAGAGATGGCAAAGGAATTTATTCATAGTTTAAAACTGATTCACTTACTTCACACTTTCCAATTTTTAAAAAACATTATGTGCAAATTCTACATATTAGATAGTTCCAAATGTTGCATGACAATTTTTTTTATAAGCATGTAAAACTCAAACAACTTAATGACTTGAATTATTAAATAAATGTATTATTCAAGTAGATTTTATAAATGTATGTTTTATATAGAATGCAGTGATAGTGTATTTCTGTACCATATCTATTACAATGAAATAACATTAGTTTGTAATTTTTAATCTGTGTTCAAAATTTATGTTATTTCACTGTAACAGAGGCAGAAATAGTTATGGTAAATATGTTTGCTGTGAGTCAATTCCACTTGGACCTGTATGGAGACTGTATTTTTACAGTTTTAGCGTACAAGTGTATTATCTCTTATTGTGTATTCTAAGAAACCTTTAACACCCTATGAGAAAAAAAGAATTCCAATGTCAAAAAAGGTGGGTGGGGTGGGAATAATAGGAAAGGAAAGGAATATGCTGAAAGCTGGCCAAGATCTTGGTGGAAGCTGACTAGATATATGCTGGGAAAGATGTGAATCCAAAGCTCCAAATGGTTCCAAATCAGTATTTAATCTTATGCAACCTTGGAGATATAGCATTTCTTTCTTTCTATGGCTTTTAATGAAGTAGAAATTCAAAAAAAAATATGAAAACTAGAGAAGGAGGGAAACATACCCTTGCAGTTATCTTTTCTCATTTCTGAGTTGTTAAAAGGCTCCGAACTGGCCATTATATTTTTCAGAGGAGTAGAGCTCTCAACAATAGCAAATAAGTTTGCTGAGTTAAATTGGGGGTGGGGGGTGGGGGGAAACACCTAAGAAACTGATCAACTAAATCCTGTTTATTTTTAGAGAACATGAACTAGCAAAATGATTCCATGTAAATATAGAATTGAATCCTTTCTGCTGTATTTCAGTCTAAAGAAATTAGGCAAGTGGTGCCTTTTGTAGACTATGTTAGTTTTTCGTCTCCCAATCAGCAACTTACATTAGGTGAATGATACTGAAGATAAAAAATTACTTTTGCTTGAAAAACCTGTAAATTTAACCCTGCACAATAAATATCAGCTGTGAAAAATGAATTTGGTTTGGAAAATGACACAGTGGGGAAAAAATTAAATATTTCATAATTTCTTAAATTCAGACCCTTCCCAGTAAATGAAGTAACAATGAATCAAAATCAGGCAATAAGACCACAAATCTCTTAATATCTTGTTTAGATTGTAATCATGTAATTGAGCAGGAGAATGATGCACACAACTGTTGCACTTATTTATTTCACTAGAAGAATCTAAAACAGAAAATTAGCTTTCACGAAAATAAATGGGAATTAATATATTTACTTGCTTGATATAGATTATAATTTTTAAATGTTACTTTCTTTCACTGGACACATGACTAAATGTTATAAATATAGCCAGAACATGTATGGATTTGGGGGCGGAGGGGGGGGGCAGAATGATATTTTATAATGTTAAAATACTTGTCATCGTATAAATAGCATTTACATTCTAGAAGTGAGGAATTATGTAATTCCTACCAATTAGTTTGTATTCAATGACTTTTTAAAATCAGTATTGGTATGTAGTTTTCTTTGGCAATATTGTATTTTATTTAATAATAAATGAAAAATTAATTATATTATTATTTTACTGCCCTTATGGTGATTATGTCACATGTCCCAGGTGTGAAATAAAGTTTCTTGAATTTCCTGATGTATAATTGTTATTTTGAGTGAAATGCTATAGCTTTTAATGTCTAAATATTTACATGTATAATTATCTAATAAATAAACAAATATCTGCATATGAGTGTTTGGCTTTCAGTGAGAAAATATTGTAGAATATAGGCCACTAAAATGTACAGTGAAACAAACTTTAAAAAGAATACTTGCTAGAATGCTGCTACATTAATTCAGCAATAAACAAATCACCACCCTAAAATAATACAGAATATATAATTACCTACAAATATATACAATGTTCTCTAACCATTTGAGAATTAAGCTGCTATTTGCTACTTTGATCAGAACAACTTAGATGAAAATTTACGAGAAATCTCTTAGTCTATACATAGCTTTTCTGAACTTAAGCATTTAGCATATTTGCTCTCTGACTAAAAAAAATTATATGAAAACATTATGAAATATTTATATCTCTGTATCTGTATTTATATCTCTTTATTATGAGGTGACACCTACTTTTGCTCCTATCAGATGCAACTCTGTGACATTTCAGGCAGCAATTATGTGCTCTTGTATCTCATTGATATCCACATAATGTCAATGTGTGTATCTGAGTGGAAAATTACAACCTCAATAGTTTGTTTATAGATATAAATCAGATACATCTTTTTTGTCTGCCAGGCCACATTAATGTCTAAACAGATATTTTAAGAGAAAGCATAACAAATAAATAAACAAAAAATAAAATCTGTTCAATCCATTGTAATAAATTTTGCTAAATTGAGGCTGTCCTGTAAAAATTCAATCAAATTGATCCATTTTGATCCATTGTTTTTGGGAAAAATACATAGATTTGTTTGAAGTCAGAGAAGAAAATGTTCACAAGTAAAATGATTCTTAGGCACGCATATGTGTAAATGTTGCTTGTTAGATGGCCTTTTCTACTTTTTCCAAAACTGCTCTTGATTTCTTTTACTAGGTCTGGAACTGCCGATGTGGTTCAGATAAGAGATTTGTTATTATCAGCTTTGGCACTTACCTCTTTCAAGAATGAAAAGTGTGTGGGTGTCATTTTGCTGTGCTACAGCACATATAATGATTGCTGCCCAAAACAGTGATGTTAATCCTATAATCAACAGATGGAATTTTTTTGGACCAACAAATTGCTGTGAATATGTATGCTGAATCAGGTTTGACTAAATTGATATGCCAGTTAATGCAATTAGACCACCTATAATAAATTAATCTACTATCAAAGTCATAAAATAGTTCATAAATCTATGTTAGATTTTGTTATGCATTATACAAATGTACCGTTAACAAAGCAATTACAAGTTTCAGGGAAAAGTAACACTTCATATTTATTTGCTTCCTTTTAAAGCATATGTTTAAACTAAGTTATTCTCTTTAAGTAACTCAGTTAAATATTAGAAAAGTCATATACATACTATGCATTCTCTAACGAATCTTGCCGTAAATGTTTTAAACTTTAAAATGAATGAATGTTTTTCATTAACTGAGATGATACCAAATCAAATCTAAGATTTTCCCCTACTGTTTTAGTGGATTAATTAAGATCATCTTTTAAATTTACCTTTTATTGAATGGGGGGCAGATATTTACATTCTGTATATCTTATCCTTCAAAATTGCAGCATATATTGAACATTTTCTTAGTTTTAGCAAATAGCACACAATCTTTGAGATTTAAAAAAAAAATGGAAAAATAGGAGTATATTTAAAATTAATAATACATCAAATGTTAAAAGGATATGTGAAATTGTGACTTATTCAGACCTTTTCCTGAGAATACAGAGATCAGAGACTTTGTTTTGCATCACTTGATATCTTCTTTCATTTTTATTCTTCCTTGTACAACTCTTTTTTTCATTCTTAGCTTTTGTTCTTTTCTGACAATGTTGTCATTTTAGTATTTAAAATCTTTCTTAAGCAAAGTTTGCTATTAAAACATTTAGGATACTTGGAGGTCCTTTTATAAAAAAAATCGCTTAAATAACTTCTATCTGGATTAGATCTTGAAGTTGAACTAGGCTCCTAATAATTTTGTGAAAAAGGTGGGGAGGGGGCTTTAGCAACAATACAGGAGTGGTCTATTATTGCCTTCTGGAATTTTGTTTTCACTTCCCGCTCTTTTTATAGTCAGCATTCCCTAGAGATCTGCCATCCAGACTAGCCCAATTAGTTAGGACTGACTGTACAAGGCCAGGCTGGATCAGTCAGGTCCTACAATCTACAGAAATGAGCATTTTCTATACTAATAGAAAACTAGCATTCCCCAAGCAATTTCTCACCTCTTATTTAAAAAAAAAAACCTTTTGCAATAAGATTTATTGCTTTCAAGGAACTTAGGTCTAAAAAATTGTCTTAACATATGCATAATTCCTCTGAAATAATTGAAACCTATTTAAGTGAAACTTAGAAGAATACTAAGGCTGCTTTAGAGGGGTCATAATATCATCAGTTTAATATGTAAATATTCAACATGATATAAATAAAAGATTAAGGCAAAACTGCCTACCTTTCTGTTCCCCTCTCCATCATGCTACATGCATTTACTTTTTATTGTGTTTTCATTAGTAGAATAAATCCTAATACTTTTTTTTTACATATTTCAAGTATCTGTGCTATAAGTACAAATCTTTAAAACTTAGTTTAAAAAGCTTGTTGTTAAAATGCTCCTATCTGAATTTGTATTTTACTGAAAAAAATCAAACTATAAAACTTTAGGAACCAAAAACATATTTGTGGTGTGATAATTTGACATCTGCTTTGCTATGTTTTCATAGTTTGCTACTGTCAGGCCTGGGACAAAGCACATTTACTCTGAAAGCAAAGATCATAAAGAGAAGAATAACACTGTATTCCAATGAATTCCAGAGCCCAGCCTTAAAGCTCTTAAATTGAAATTATATTTGCTTTTCAAGTCTATTAGATATTTAATCAAATAGTAGCCTTAAATGTTGTTCTGTTTCTTGAATATAAAGCAATTAGCTTCTAGTTTATTGACAGTTTTTATTTTGAAATTTGTAAAAATATTTTGTATGAATCTTTTCCCTCATGAAGCATGTTGGAAGGCATATTGCCTTTAGTAAGCTTCAGCATTTTTATTAGGTTCTAGTTTTAAGTTGCACATACATGATGTATTAATGAATCCAATTAAATTCCATGGGATTTAATGATAAATAAATATAGCTAGGATTGTGCCATTTACCAGTTTAGTTATATCAATCAATTAGAGCATCAATCCATTAAACAATAAAACTAAATATGTTTGTCAACTTGCTAAATCTGTTCCAGATCTGAAAAGTAATTTTAAGTAGGGTTAGGGTTAGGGCTAGAAATGACAACAGAAATGACAATTAAGTAATGAAATTTCAGCAAGCAAGCAACCAAACTCAGATAGCATCAATTACTCCACCATTCAATCCTGAGTTACATATATTATCTTCTATTAAAATACCATTAACATTTTATTTTTAATGATTATAATAGCAATATAATTATGTAAATTATGCAAAAGTAACACCAATAGTAATAAGCACCTTCAAAAGAACTGGAACTCCACTTGAACACTTTTGCATTGGCAAATTCACCTTCAGTTGCAAAAGGCAGCTTTATTCAGAATATTTTATATTCAATGACAATATATGCAACACTAGCAAGCATCCATATTTGTCTATTTCAAGTCCTGAGCAAGGACTTGATAGACAGACAAAAATGCCAAATCTAGTATGAACATCTGACTATATAACAAACCATAGTGATTAAAGTTATTTCATCCTGCATATACCTTCTGATTCATATAGTCTCTAGATTATTCAGAAAACTAGTATTGAAACATGCTAGCTTGCACTGGATATGGTGCATGCTTTTATTCAATTTGGGTTTTGTTATGTTGTAGCATATTGGCAAAAATGGAATTAAAATGAGTGGTGGAATTGAAATGGTTGCTTAGAGCTAAAGATTTAGGGTAAGTATATAATACGATAAATAGGCTTGAGTTTGCAAGTTTTATATGCATGGCAAGAAGTTTATAAGAAATAAATGAATTAATGTAAAAATATTTTAAAAATAGGAAAATGAACATTAAAATTACTAACTATACAAATGCTGGTAAAACACGTAGTAGATAGTATGTGATCTGTAGCAAGGAAAGAGTACTGTCAAAATTGAAAAAAGGTACATATAAGAGTGGGCTTCTGCCTACTTTATTATACTGAAATTAGTTCTTTATGTCAGGAAAGACAGATGGGACTTTTGGCTGATGTCGCAGTGCTATCAGTCACAAAGAATGGGTCTCCGCATTCCTGTGCTGAATTCCCCTTGTTTGTGGGTTCCAAAAGGAGCTAAAGCCACCTTGTGGGGGTGGCAAAACTAAGGAGGGGCACCCTGAGAAGCCGCAGGAAAGATTGCAGCTCACTGCAATTTTCTCAAGGTGTTAAATCGCACAAAAATAATATATTGAAATATTGTATAATCAAATAATGAAAGATTATAACATAACATAAATATGTGTATTTTCTATTAGAACTATATAAGCTTGCTAAATGTCACATATATGATTAATAATATTTTATTTGTATTAAAATGCATGATACTCAGAATATGATGATTGACATACATAGATAGTGTATTATCAGAATTATATAAGCTTGTTAAATGTAACAAATATGATTCATATTATTCTATTTGTACTAAAATGTGCCATACTGTTCACACATTGATGTGTTTGTAAAAAATAGTTTTTAAAAAAAGGAGAGACAGATGGATAAGACCTCTCATCATGGATCTCCATGATGTAAAAAAGACATTGAGACTCTAAAAAGAGTGCAGAGAAGAACAAAGATGTTTAGGGGACTGGAGGCTAAAACATGTGAAGAATGGTTACAGGAATTGGGTATTTCTACTTTGATGAAAAGAAGGACTAGGAGTGATCTGATAGCAATATTCCAATACCTCAGGAGCTGCCACAAAGAAGAGGGAGTCAAGCTATTCTTCAAAACACCTGAGGGTAGGACAAGAAACAATGAGTGGAAACTAATCAATGAGAGAAGTTAGAACTAATGAGAAATTTCCTGACAGTTAGAACAATTAATCAGTGGAACAACTTTTCTCCAGAAGTTGTGAATGCTCCAAAACTGTAGGTTTTTAAGAAGAGATTGGATAACCATTTGTCTGAAGTGATGTAGGGTTTCTTGCCTAAGCAGGATGTTGGACTAGAAAACCTCCAAGGTCCCTCCCAACTCTGTTATTCTATTCTATTCTATTCTATATTGTTTAATATTTGCCCTGGTGGGAGAAAAACCATTAGGAAATATTCTAATTTTTAAAGCAATATCAGTGTGAAATAGTAGTGCAATATAAGAAATAAATGAACTTAGGTTCTCATGATAAAAATCAATATTCTGTAACTATTAGCTACGATTTAGGAAAGTACAGATAGTCACTGTCTTACAATTGTTCATTCAGTAAGTTTTTGAAATGAAGATGGTGCTGAATGAAGGGACAAATTATCCCTGCTTAAAGTGCCATCTGATGCAATGCCAGTATGGCCATATGATAAAAATTCAGGGGCTTAGGCACTATGTCTACCCTTTGCTGGATGGCCACCTAGGCTCATTGGAGCATAGAAATCTCCCACAAGCTGAAAGACTTCAGCTTGCTATATCTAATGGCACACAGGCCTCCCTTTTCCCCACCATTCCCAAATGGTCTGCCCTTCTTCCTGTCTGATGGCTGACTTCCTGTTTTTAGCCAGCTTTGGGAAGATTGCCTCTGCAGCCTTATTTATTTATTTATTAATTATATTTATATACCGCCCCATCTCCGCGAGGACTCGGGGCGGTTTACAGCCGATAA
>JAEANM010018400.1:0-12651 GCA_017656035.1 Myanophis thanlyinensis | reverse complement strand
GGAATTTGAAGTTGCGGCAAATATAAAAAGCCGCGGCTTCCCCTAAGCTTTGCCTTTTGACTGACAGAATCCGCATCATGAGTTTTGCTCATGGTTTGAATAAAATGGGACCCCTCGTGGTCATTCAAACGGACCCGGTTTCTTGAGTTTTCTTTCACCGATTTGGACCGGGTTTTCGGCTATAACAATGTCTATCATTACAAGTATTCTTTATATAGTTAACCATATTAAATAAGTAAGAAGATATCATACATACACCAAGCATTCCGTTTATTCTTATGTATAATTTACTTCCACCATAGTGTATCATACTACTCTTATTGAGTTCAGCAAACAATTTTCAATTCCTTATTTGTGAACATTCATACATTTCTCTGTGATAAGGTAGGACCAAAATACCAAGAAACTTTTGCTGACAACCCAAAATCAGTTTGCAAAACTTCTGCCCAGCACAAAGCCATGCTATAGTAGCAAATTTTGCACTTTTCACCTCTCATATGCTTCAAATCAGAGTTCTCTCAAACAACCAGAATTTCCCCCTATGGTTTTAGCTTATATTCTTGCTAACAAGGAATATAAACAACTTTAAATGTCTCCTCACATGGCTTTATCATCAACAATACGAATAGGAGAAGAAATACATTAACACTGCAGAAATATAACCTTAATAATAAATAATGGGATTTATTTATATGGAATACCAAACCAAGCCACTTAAGCTTTAATAGTAAATAAATTTTCCAGTGTCCCTATGTAGCTTGCACCTTTGTAATGAACTCTAATAAATTCATTGGACAACATGTTAAATAAAGAGATGAAAGAGTCTAATTTGCTGGTTCATTACACCAACTGATTTGTAGAGCACCAAGCATATCACTGGGTTTTGTATCTCTGAAACACAAAAGATGGCAAAGAATCCTGCTGCAATGCAGTGTGGTGTATAATGAAGAGTTCAAAAGCCTTGAATCTGTTTCATCACAACGCAGATATATAAAGTGATTGTTATTTCATTGCCAAAGTCTATCAAATATTACATGTCTTCAATAATTATGGTGCTATCTGATTTGAATATTTAAATATTCTACCTATCATTTTGAAAATGCTTAAGTATCCTCTTACCCTCCTTTGATGATATTTTCCCTCCAACAATATATTTTCTTGGTAATAGGCATTGATCTGCTTGTAGTATAAGAGGATGCATGCATCTTGCCAATTGGCCCATTGAATGATTGAAATGCAATAATAAAATTACTGAATGTTAGTTTGCAAAATATGGGGCTACTTTTCAAGAAGGGTTTGAAGGTTAAGAATGGCAGCAGTTTCTCTATCCCAGACCTTATATTTCTATCACCATCTTTTATTCTCATTAAAATACTAAAAGTGGTCCCAAAAAAAGACACCCATATCTTTTAGTTGAATCACCTATGGGATCCCACCATCTGGGATTACATATGTCCTCCCAGGAAATTGAAATTCTGAAATATAGACTTAATCTTTCAGAATATTTATAATGGGTTATTACATCTTGGAAATTTCCTCTTAAATTCTAATCTTATAGAAGTGCTTTAGCAGATCTTGCACTGAATTGAAGGTTGGACAAAATGATGTCTGAGCTCTTTACCAACTCAATGATTTTGTTAAATCTTTTTCAAGAAAGAAGTACATCAATAGTTGTGCAGCCAGAAACCTACTAGTGATTGTACAATAAATTTTCAGTTTTATGGGTCAAACATATTTTCCTAAGTTAGTGGTAGTGATAATGACTTCCCTCACTGAGAAATTATTTCTAGTTTTTCATGATTTATCTTTGATAATAAAATTTGTGGTACTTTTAAAGAACTCTTTAGACCAGTGTTTCTCAATCTGGGCAACTTTAAGAAGTCTGTGGACTTCGAATCCCAGAATGGAATGAGACTCACCTTGGTCAACTTGCTGTGGGACAAATTGCCATGGCCAACTTGCAACAGGACAACTCATTGTGGAATAATTCAACAATTCAATTTAATTATTTAAAATAGTTAAAAACTATTTAATTTTTGTCATTCAAATTTCATTTTGTTCCTCCTTCAATATCCCTTCTTCAATGATTCTATTCACTATTTCTTCCATATTAGTGTAACTCTTGTTCTGTGGGGAATTGTCCCATGGCAAGTTGGCCATGGCGAATTGTCCTGTGGTAAGTTGGCCATGGCGATTTGGCCATAGCGATTTGGCTACATCAAATTCTGGGAGTTGGAGTCCAGACTTCTTAAAGTTGCCCAGGTTGAGAAACACTGCTTTAGACCATTCATCCTCCATTCTTGACATGCTGAATGTCAGGTCTGCCTCCTTCAATTCCCAAGAAAGAAAAAACCTGAATCCATTGCGTTTGAAAACAGGGAACTTTTACTGGGAAAGAAGCGAATACAGAGAAAATGAAAGCAAGGTTTGAGCAAAATTTGCGGGAAACTTGCATATCAAAAGAATCCCCCAAATCCTCCCCCCAGAGTCTGAGGATGACTGTCCAATCCTTAGTTCTCATTGGGTCACGAGGCAGACCTTTGCAGGTGTTAGAATCCGTTACTTCTCTGGAACGGTTAGCCTTGACCAGGCATAAGCATCTAAATGCATAGCACTTTACTCGTACATTGGGGCCTCCAGACACCAACACTCTTTCCCCCCTTATCACTAAGCTCCCCATCCTTCCCGTTACTATGGCAGCCGATAAGAGTGAAGCTTCAGCAGAAAGTTGGAGGCTGACACTGTCTCTTTAACAGCCTCAATATATGACTCATTCAAAATGTTGTGTATCTCTGCTTTGGAGTGAATTTAGCATCAAACAGCAGATTGAACATGAATACATTCTTATAATTCATTTTCACTTAATATATTTTTAAATGTCAAGAATGTATACAGTGTTGATTCTTGCTTTATAAAGTGACAAATTTGAATAATACAAAAGAAGATCATGTTTGGTTCAAATATTGGCTTTCAAATTTAATAAATTATGCTTTACTCAATTGGAGACTAATGTTGATTCCCTTCCCCTTCTCTTCACCTGAAGACTTTAGAATTGCATCTGAAACTTATTTCTGAAATCCTAATTTCCCAAATGATCTCTCTTATTGCTTTATTTAAGTATTAAACTGGATCAAGTATAGAAAAAAATCCTATAGCTTAGTGATTAAGGAAGCATTGAGATTTTAATGGAATTACAGCATATATATCCATATATATTTCATATCCATGCTTATATATATCCATATATATTTCATATCCATGCTTAGCAATGGGGCTGTCATCTCAATTACTATAGTTAAGCAGTAGTTCCTACTGGATTCTGCTTAAGATCTAGTGATAACTCTGTGGTCATCTTTGCTGTGAAACATGTGACATCAGAGCCTTGCAGGATTTATTTCTGTCTTTTACTACTTAATATTAAAAATATATATTAGATACAATCATACAAATGGAAGATGTATTTTCAAAATAAGGGATAATGATATTCCAAGGACAATAGAATCTGGTTCACATCCTATAGTCTCATTAGCATTTTAGTCAATAAAATAAAACCCCTTACTGGTAACATAGTTCTGTTAATCTATCCACAATATTCAATTTCCTTACACTGATAGGGCTGATTTATTGGTTCTCTTTTCTCTTTTAATGGCAGAAGCTGCAGAATAACCCCATAAATTTTTTTTTCAGCTTTGATACTCAAGGTCATTAATAAAAAGATTTTAGCTTTTATCACAACTGGAAATGAGCTCAGGCTTTTCTAATGGTATTACTTATAATTGCTAAAGGCAATATTATATTGTGTTTGTTTGTGCGTCCTTGTTGAAGGACACGTATTTTTGATAACAGGAAAAAGAAATGCATTTCAACATCACAAGCCCACCAATAGTAATTATTATTAAATATAATGACTATTGGAGGTATGTGTTGTTCATTATGATTCTTGGAGGAGGCAGAATGATTACAGTACTAGACACTGAGATAAGAAGTCATCTTACATGGAACTGAGAAGTTCACCATAGCAGAACAAAGGACAAGAATTGTAATTGGACCTGGACAAACACATATTCTAAGGCAGATGAGGGTATTTCAGAACAGACTATATGGATCTGAGCAGAATTGACTGACTTATGCTTGCTTATTTCTGAATTCTAGTCTTTCATTGAGCATGAGTCCAAGTTCACTTTCATATTTACATAGATGACTTAAATAAAGAAATAGAAATGATGCTCATCGAATTTGTAGATATCACTACGCTGAAGGGAAGGTGTTTGCTAGCACCTCAAAAGACAGGTTAAAGGTTTAAAGGGGTAAACCTCAACGTTAGACTATATCTAACAAAATGGAGTTTCATTGTGAAAAATGTACAGTTCTGCCTTCAGGTATGAAAACCAGATGCATTAGTATTAGGTAGCTGGTATTTGTTCAGCCATAATACTTGTCACAGCTGCTAAAAGAATTAATGCCATCTGAGATGGTGTCAATGTCACAGGAAGTATGTGCTACGTTGGTCAGATGCACCTGGAATACTGGAATAATGTGTCTACTTCTGGTCACCACAGCTGAAAAAGGATCTGAGGAGCTAAAGCAACAAAGATGGGGTAAAAGGGTCACTCTTGAAGGCTAACACCTATGAAGAACTGGTAAAGGAATCTGGCCTAAAGAAGAGAAGGCTGATAGCCATTTTCAGAAGGATGCCACAGGGAGGAAAATGTGAATTTATTCTATTATTGTCCCTGGAGCAAGATCTGAAAGGTAGAAGCTTTAAAGAATGAGATCAAAACACTTTGCCTTCTGGAGTTACAGATGCTACATTGCTGGAGGTTTTCAATCAAAAATTGAGCAGCTATTTGTCTGAGTTGGTGTAAGGATTTCTACTCTGGACTGGGAATTGACTAGAAGATCTAACCCTAACCCTAACCCGTCCAACCCAATGATTCTAGTCAATTGCTCAGGAACCTTGGCATGCTGATAGTGATGGATCCACAGAAGTCACTAAGTGCAATATTATGCAGGGGCGGGGGATTTGTGTGTTGCTATTTATGTAAACATTATTGTGCGGAAAAGTAACGTATTCACAGCAACTGTTCAAATCTGTCTTCAAACCTGAATGGTACATGAGACCAGCATCTGATGCCCAAAGGGAAGTGAACGATGAGTGAACTGTACCTTTGAGCAGCTTAATTAGATAATTATCCCCCACTTTCCCTATAACTAGGCATCCACTTAGAGGTGGGATTCCACCAATTTGCACCTATTCGCTAGAACTGGTTGTTAACTTTCTAAGCAGTTCAGAGAACTGCTGGTTCAGCTGGTCATTAGGGCAGAGAACCGGTTGTTAAATTATTTGAATCCCACCACTGCCTCCACTCCTAGCTAAGTGCCTAACAATGTAAACTATATGTAATGTTTTCTTGCTGACTCTTCAAGTATTCGGCTATTTCTTGACTTATTTTCTCAAATGCAATAGACATAATTGCAAAAGGAAGGGGAAGAGGACCAAGGACTGTAACATCCTCAGCAATAATGATAAATATTTGTGAACTCTCTTATTTAACTGGCTGAAACACTTGTTTTATTTTATGGACAAGGCCAGTATATAATCTATTATTCTTAAATTTATCTCTGCTTTTAATCCCTGAGAATTAGCTCTGTGCTAATTAGCTCTAGTGAATAGGTGCAAATTGGTTGAATCCCACCTCTGAGGATGATAATATTTATAACATTTTGTAAACTAAAAAAAACCATTCTTACTATCACTAATTGATGGACAGATTGAGTGAATTTCTAGAATTCCAAATCCCAGTAAGTCAATACTTTAAAACAGACTAGCCGTCTAAAGAAATAAAGACAAAAATGTAACAAAAGCAGACCAATAGTTAGTCTAGGCCACAGGTGTCAAACTTGTGGCATCACGTTGCCATCATGTGATGTCTCGTGACATTTTTCCCCTTCGCAGATCTGGTGCTGGCGTGGCCTACACATGGCGTGGCATACACATGATTTTGTTATGTGGGTGTTATGTTATGTGGGTTTTTAATTGCTGTACACCGCCCCGAGTCCCTAGGGAGAGGGGGCGGTATAAAAATTCAATAAATAAATAAAATAAATAAATGACGCATCTGGCTCACAGGCTGCCAGTTTAACACCCCTGGTCCAGGCCAACTTAAATCTGCCTACCTGGGCAGTATCATAATATCTGGTTAGCTTGAGACAAGATTTTGTTTATTCTTTTGATAAATCTTTTGAGTCTCAATTAATTATTTCATTAAATAAGAATTTATTGTCAAGGTCCATCAATCTTAAAAATTCTCAAAGCAATCAATCCTGTAGATATTTCTGGAGGCACTAAGATTATGAAGGATCTTTAGTCTATCTAACTTTCTTTCATGCCTCAAACTGGAAAGGAACTTGGAAAAAATACATAAAATAGTTTAAATTCTTTTTCATTTTGTATAAATTTGGAAAAAATGTGGGACTAAGTGCACATTATTTTTTTCATTAAGAAGTTCAAAATAAATTTTTGAAGCGCATCTTCATTTCTGCCAACCTTAAATTGCAGGGAACTTAGGAGTCAGCTTACTGCAGAACACAAAAAGAAGAAAAAGTTAATTGCTGGCAATTTTTCCTCATCCCTGCATTTTTGTATTCATTGGGTTATCGGGCTTTTTGTAAAAAAAATAAAAAATAAATCAGTGGTTCCTATTAGAAAAATATTTCTGTCTATTAAACAACTTTTCTATCTGCATTTAACCATCTCTTGTGATTGCTAATGGTGAAAATATATTATACTGGTATTTTGGCAATGTACTTGCACCTATGTCTTTAATCATACTTCCATGTGGCTACACCGTGGGGAAGAGGAAAATTTTATTACATTCTTATTAAATAATGTCTATGCCCTGGCACCAGGAACTGTATGCTAAATTTCAGAGCTATGTGGGAAATTGAGGAAACAGTTTAGAAGAATAGAAGAAAAAAAAAGTTGGAACACTGAAAATAGTATGGGAATCTACACGTTTGGTTAATCACCAGATTTTATTTTATTTATTTTATTTTATTTTATTTTTTATTTTGTATATTTTATTCATATAGCCACCCAACTCAGCCAAGGGCGGCTTTCAATTCTAAAAATTGTAAACAAGGATTGAGGGAGAAAGAAACCCAATAATTTTCTCACTTGATTAACAGGGTCTGCAGCTAAAAAAACTGGACCTGGAATTCTACCTGAGAAATAAAAAATATGAGGACTAAGGACATGTTCAGTATAGCATGTTAAAGTCTAGAATGAGGGTTGACAGCTTATTAAATCAAAGCCAATGGAACCAAGGGCAGCTTCCAGATTGTTTATTAAGAAAACAGTTTATCAATTTTCAATAGAACAGTAATTATAGTATGGTATTTCACATAATTTATGTATTCATGCAAATTAGATGTGCTTGACTGTTTTCTCTATAGACATTTTATTTATTTATTAAATTTATATACCGCCTCTCTCCCTCTTTTCTGTTTGAAAAATGCACCAGAACATTGTTTATTCAACTTGCTGGGTTGTTTGGAAGCTTCTTCTCCAGCATATCTTCTCTCCTCACTCAGTTCCCATGGTTGTACCCACCAGTTACAAGCCTAAATTCCCCAACTAAATGGCCTCTTTGTTTCTTCTCAACTGATCTTTAGAAAATGATTAAAGCAAGTATGGGAACTGAAGTCCCATCTGTCTGATGATGAATCAAAAGCTAATGTAAGTGACTCTTTAAACATGGAGCTAATTAAGAAATTTGTCCAAGAGCACAGCAGGATTAGCTTTGCCACAGTAGTATGCAGGCAGCAATGGAGTTGGAAGGGGAGAACAAAGCGGGCTGGAAACGCAGTATGTATCACAAGGCAGGGACCTAGAAAACAGAAAGGCTAATCAACATAATTAAACAAATATCTCAATGCCCCTAATGATTTGTGATTAATTCATAATCTGTTCCCACATTTTTCTCCTAATGAATTAAAGACACCATTGTATATGTTCTATAGTATACTGCCCAGTTCTTGAAAATGGTGATACTACATGTAGGATTGTAAGTAGGATCTCTTGGTGTTTTATGAAAGGGAAGTAAAAGCCAAACAAGCACTTAAGCTGCAAATGTGCTTAAAATAGCAAATTGTTTTCTGAAAATTGCTTGATGTGTTTCAAACTTTTTCTTGGCCTAAGGTGGGAGTAGGAAAAGGAACTTGAAGATGGGGTCTAGGGACAGGAGAAAGGCAAAAGAATGACTATATTTCAGAAAAATGGATGGTAAAATATATATACTACTGGATGGAACAGAAATGATCTGCTTGTCTGAAGACTGAACATTTGAAAATATTAGAGCTAATATAGCTTCACTAGTTTATTTCTTCCAAATACAGGATTTGTAAAAAATCCTTCCTGCATTAAAGGAAAATGGGAAAAAAATCAGCGGTATTTTCACAAAGCAATGAAACCTTTTGAACTTACATGTCTGAATATGATGTTGTCAAGATATTTGAGGTATATATTTACATGTAATATTAAGAACATTGTAGAATTTGTCAATTACAATCCATTATTTTTTGTTGTTATTAAGGCTTTGGGGGATTTTTTGGGAGGGGTGTTAATTTTTATATATTTTATTGGTATACGTTTTTCAACATATTTTGAAAATAGTTCTCTGCCTCCATTCATTCTGCAGAGTTCAATGCACTTAGATGACATAACAATTGTGCTGCTACTTTGATATAAATATTGAAAATATTTTATGGGATAAAGTTCTTTATAAACATGCTTTTAAGCATTCCTTCTCCAAAAATGGAGTTTCTTCATTCTGCAATGACACATAACTGAGGACAAAATAAACCTATATGGATGCTGTAAGAGAGAAAAATAGCAACAAAAACTTGCTTGCAAAACAGCTATATGACCCACTTCTATCCTTCCTCTCTCCCTCCCTCCCTTCCTCCCTCCCTTCTTTCCTTTGGCTAATAATAGCTTCAGGCTATACATGACTTTCATAAAAAAATACTTCTCACTATACTTTTCTGTTACTGCCTTCAAATTTTAAAAATTATGGTAACATATTTTTAAATGGCGTGAGTCAAGCGAGAGACTGTTTACCAAAGAATATTGGAAAAGCTGGAGTTTGAAAGGAAGAAGAATAGCATACCCATGTCTCCCTGAAAATAAGACCCTGTCTTATATTTTATTTGCCATCAAAAAGGCACCAGGTCTTATTTTCGGGGTGGGGTGGATGTCCACTGACTCACCTCACTTGTGTGTGTCACCCCCGGCCTCCTTTTTGCTATCAGAGGCCTTCAGGAACTTCTTTGGCTTCAGATAGTTGCAGCCAGGCCTCGCACATCTTAGCCCATTTCTTCTGCAGCCAGCAAGGCTTTCCTGAAGGCATGTGTAGCTGATAACAGAGCTCTGGATTGATCCGGAGCTCAGTTATCGGCTAGAGGGACCTGGCTACGACTAACCAAAGGTAAGTAGTAAGGCAGTTCCACCCCTCCCATCCCTACCCTAGCTTAATTTTTACCTGTGTGTTCTGTTTCAGGTCTCAAAACACATGAAAGCATACCTGGCTGTATGCCACAACTAATGGGGAGATAAGCAACCCCCTGGCTGAAAGCCCAGAATGGTATCTCAATTAAAACAAGGCTTGATAGAAACTCACGGATTCTATGAACAACCTTTCTACATGGCTGAAGTAGTAAAACTGTTGTTTTCTGCAAATTTCCCCTCCCTTTGTTCCTCCTATAAGATCTCTGGGAGGGGCCAATCATTAATCACCTGTATTCTATTTTCTTCTCTTGCCCCGTTTCAAAAACTGCTTCCTCCTCCTCACAGCCCTATGCATATGCACATCAGGGACAGCCTCTCCCTGTTCTTCCTTACTGGTCCCTGACTCAGAAGCCAACTGGTGGCTGACAGGCCTCTCTAGTCCCCGCTCTGAACACCTCCCAGAGGTTCACACCCACCCTCAGCCTCCAGGGCAGTCCCATAGTATTCATCGCTGAGAAAGACACAGGAGCCAATTAATTTGGGGGCAAGCTGCAGGAAAGGAAATCTCCATTTATTTAGGAATCAGAAGCAAAATGATTCAGCATAAGATTTGGGACACTGACAGCCTAGCATGGGGAGTAGAGTGGTTTTTATACCCTTTTGGAACTTTGAGATTGAGATGCCTGGTGGGATTATTTGATTAGATTAATAATGTGCCTTTCTGTATTCAGATTGTCCCTATTTGGTTTCCTGGGTGGTGGTCAGCGTCAAGGGTTATGTTTAGGGGAAAGGTGGGGAATGTAAACTCTGTGTGGCTTTTTGTGTTCTGACTTAATCCTGTCAATTCAGCCTGTCTCAGTTTTCTAACCCAGGTTACTTGAAGCCATTCTGGCTTGGAGGCAGGTATTGCTTTAGCTTCTGTGGATGGTTTTTCTTTGCCTTCTCTGGGGGTATGGAAATGTCTTGTCTTGTGATTCTTCCTACAATACGCAGGAAGATAAGACACAGCTTTAGTTCAGTTTTGTACATTAGAAATCTTGCTAGTGAGAGCTGTAAACTAACAACAAAGTCTTGCTTACAACTGCACCTTAAGTAGTACTGTATTTCCTAATTGGTTTAGTGGAACCGTTTAAGAAGGCTTTAACTTTCAAATGGAAAGTTATCTGTTTCTGTGTCAGAACTGAGGAGTTTGGTTTTTTGTTTTTTTTAAATATCTCCCTCCTGACTGAGATCACATTTAGCCCTTAAGATGCTTTTGAGTTTTAAAGATAATCAAAACCTTCTAATTACAACTGTATCTTCTAATGGTCAAGCATGAAATAACACCCAAAAGATAAAGCTCAGTCTGAAACTCAAGAGATAATTGTCAATTCAGTGCCTAGATTATAATAGACAACAATATTCATTGTCTGAAAGCACATTATATAGGATATAAGGCCCAAAATGTAAAAATGTATGTAAAAATTCAAATGATAAAATAACATTTTTGGTCCTGAAATGTCATCTAGCATAAATCATATTTTTTAAAAAAAATCTGGTTTGGATGTGTAATGGATCTAAATTTTTATTATTTATTAATATTTATTATTATTTATTTTATTAAAATAAATATTTTTTATTTATTTCTCACCTTTCTCATTTTTATAATTCAAGGCAAACATACACAATACTCCTTCCTCCTATTTTCTTCACAACAACCCTGTGAGATATATAGATATCTATGCATGTTCAGAAAAACAAATTAAAAAACATTTCCCTTTCTGTATAATCTTTTCTCATTGTGTATGCCCAGTTCAATACTATATATGGGATTTTTTTAAAAAAATGTAATTGTACAACAAGGTGACAGGCAGCCAAAGTTAGTCAGTGGTTATTAGGCCTCCTGAGCCTGAAATCAGTACTTTCTGTCTCTGTTACTGGTTTTTGTTTACTGTTCTGGCCATGTGTACTTAATACATCCACAGTTATATAGTATTTGCATAAACGATTTTTTATAGACACCCAACTTACACTTAGGTGATTCTAGGTGGTTTACAATATTTTAAAAAGCCACCATATCATAAAAAACACCCCACATGACTTATCCATCTTATGACCAAATAGTAATGGTTTCATGTATTTAATTCTTCTGTTTTCTATTAGGAAAAGTGGAATATGATTTTGCCTTAAACATTTGAAAAGTGAGAAAATAATTAGGGTCCTTTACTCAGTGACGGACAGAATTAATTAATTGCGGATAATTAAAGGAACATTACTACTATTTGGAATGCAAAGCCATAATTAGCATGAGTGATTTGTAACTAGATTGTGCATAATGATATTGGTTATAAGATGGATATTGCTGGATAATACTGTGCTATTTAAGGGCTGGGTGGAAACTGTCTTTTAATTTCTCTTCCAGCTAATTGCTTCAGTAGTATTAAAGGGGCCCAAGGCCAGAAGCAATCAAAGAGTAGATTAATCAAGAAAGCCAGTCACTTGATGAGTTTAATAATCACAACCAAATAGTATATTATTTGCATTGTAGAAAATCTATAGCTCTATAGTATCACTCCTTTCTCTCTACTCATTTAAAACAGCTTTGGAGGAAAAATGATGAAGACTTCACTCCCTGACAGTTTAGGCGTACTTGTAAGGTAGGACTCTTATTGATCTAAATGGCATGTTTAAAATTGCTAGAGGGTGGTTCACATTTATTATTAAAGACATTAGTAGCAGCTGAAAGACAACATCTTTTAATTTAGAAAGGTTAAAGAACTGAATTAGACACTTCCCCGTTTCAGAGTAAATTTCGTGACTGAATTATAAAAAAGGCAGCTTTATTTGAATCTGGGTGATGAGAAGTTTTTCCAGAATTAGAAGTATTTTTTTTTTAACTTTACCAGTGCATCCGCCCAGAGGCAGCATCACCACACCCGTGAAAGTCTGTTTCTGATTGACTTCAAAATCAATATTGCCTCACTTTTTGATTGTGTTTGGATTAACCATAATTTAATCCAAAGCATTAAAAACCTATTTGTTCCAACAGGCTGGTCTGGCCTAGTACTAATTAGTTGAGTTTTTTTTAATTGGGTTTTAAATTTTTAACGTTAAATTTTAAATTTTTTAATTTCATATTAAGTTTTAAATTTAAATTGTGATCA
>JAEANM010018398.1:0-12651 GCA_017656035.1 Myanophis thanlyinensis | reverse complement strand
CACAACAAACCCAGGACTATAAAGTATTCCTATAATCTACCTCTCTCAACCACTCCCTAACTTATTCTCCCTCTCTGCCTATACTATTCTTTTGCCCTACTGCCTACGGTCGCAAGCAGTCGCATACCCATTTCACTGCATTTCGTACCATGTATGACTGTGTATGTGATGAATAAAATTTGATTTGATTTGATTTGAAATGGTGAACATTGAGGCATAGCATGTTTGGCAGGCACCTGTTTGACGATAGTTTGTGTTATTCAGCTTACCCAAAATCCTTACACCATTTCTATCCGGTCACTGCTCCCCCTGGGTGCAGTGGGCTTTCTAAGGAGGCAATATGTCTTGTATAGTATGCAGGGTGCATTGCACTTGATTTATTCTTGCTGCTAATGTGCATTCCTCCTTCCTTTCTATCTCAGTCCTCCCCCTTGTGTTAGGAGGGTGTGTTTTTTTAAAAAAATCCCCCAGTTCTGAACGCTGCACTACCGCAAAAGAGAGCCTTCTACAAAACACCCATCTATGTGTGTGCCAAATCACTGCTGCAATGAATCGATTCTGCCACCCTTCCCAGCAGCTCATCGCCTCCCTCCTTCTGAGAGCCTGTGTGTGGTTACCCTGATTGCTGCAGAAACTAAAACAACAATTCTTGTTTTGTCTCTTTGCCGTGTGACTCAAGGCATTGCAGTTTTGCTATTGTTTTCTCCTGGGTTGAGGCTTCCACAGATCCAGAAGCAATGGCTGCGTCACTCCGTGCTCTCCCTTGCCAAACTCGAGGAATGGAGAGGAATGCCAGCTTCATCACTTCCTGGAGGCCGGCTTTCTGCTTCTTCCCCTGCAGTGTGTCCTGTGCTATCCAGGCACAGAAAAGATCTCAAGAAATCTCTGCAGGTAGGTGCCTGTGAAGTCTGAACAATCAGGTGTATTTCCTGGGACTGGCGAAATCCAGTCTCTGTTTACAGTCCACTATGGCGTCAGGATATTGTCCCCCCCCCCTTCTCTTTTTGCTCAACATCTGAAGGACAAAAGCTTGATTTTCCTTTTACACGAGGCACAGAAATCCCTGTAAACACATCCACATGCAAAAATCCACACACACAATCATAAATCAAGGTGATTTTAATATGGAAATTTTGTCATCCCCATCGACAAGCATATTAGTATGCATTGTGTCTCGCTTCCTTGAAGGAAGCTCTAGATGGTTTCTGAGAATGTCCTAAGAACTTAAGGCACATTTCTAACACTTGCTTTATTTACAGTTGCATAAGCAGACCCTAATCAAGGCAAAAGTACCCTCCTGAAGGAATAAAAGAGTCTGCATCGGGAATCTCAAGGCAACCTTACAGATTGCTTCCAGGGCTATAGTTTTATTTCCATTCAGCTACTCTCTGGCCTTCTACCCTATACTTGTTTTTCTTCCTTTCTTCCTCTCATCTTTAATTAGTATTTATTCCAAAAAAGAATAAGATGTTCCATCTTTAATTAGTATTTATTCCAAAAAAGCTGGAGTGAGATCTCCAGCTTACAAGAGATCATCCTGTATTCTCAAGGGACCATATTAGGCCATTCATCCAACAATCTGCTATACTATAATTTTAGATGTAGTAGAGTCTTCCAGAGCAATTTTGCCTGTAAAATTGTAATTAATTTAAATGTATGTCCCTTCTTCCTTTCCATAGGGCACTGAATACAGCTACCAATTTTTAAAAGCAAAATTTATGAACAAATTAGCTAAAATCACGAGTAACTAATTGAAACTGAACAAGATGGGCTAAAAATGGAGTTTCCTAAAAGCACAGAGAGTGGGGACTGAGCACTCTTCAAAAATGATTTTTAAAAAAGCACTTTAGATCTCATACAAATGGAAGGGTAGAGCAGGGCTGGGCCTGCATGAGACTTGAAGAAATTCTTCCCAATAATTTTGGAAGTGTGTGCAGCCCTAATGTAGTTCTTAACTTGATAGTAATAGAAGATCTTTAAAAGCAAGAGCAGGGCCTTCTTTGCTGACCTTCATATCTGGACAGCTTCACAGGAAGAGAAACTTATAATACGTTCAAGCAGAGCAAAGAACTTGAATGTGTATGCCATGACCCATCATAAGAAAGTTAAACTATCGGACAATTCTCTCTTAGTGTCAGGGCTTGTGCTACTTGTTATAGCCGAAAACCCGGTCCAAATCGGTCAAGTAAAACGCGGGAAACGGGGTCCGTTTGGATGACCGCGAGGGGTCCCGTTTATTTCAAGGCGCGAGTAAAACTCACGATGCTGGATGTCAATCAAGAAGAAGAGGGAGTCTGCAGGGAAACAGTCTGTGAGTTGGGCTGACTGCTGGCGTGCCGGCAGAGATGGCTCTGAGTGCCAACTTGGACACATGTGCCATAGGTTCGCCAACACGGTTCTATAAGAAATGTACCTAATGTGTAAAATTCCCTGAATGCCATATCTCTGATCTTATCCATTAATAGATACAAATACAGATGAATGTACTGAAGCTCTATATTGCTAAGTGTTAAAGTGAGGAATAAGAAATTCAAGGAGTTACAGTATCTGAAAGATCCCATATCACCAAAGCCAACATTTCACCAGATGGAACCCTAGGGCCATTTGCAACTCCAAGTCCTGGGATATACCCCTCAGATACCAAAGTATTTTCCCTAATTACAGTTTTAATGTGAATATTCGACCAGGAAGTAATCCTGATAATTATATTTGCTGTAACATTAGATATATATGAAGTTAATCCAATTTAATTTTTCTCTTGGCTTTACCTAATTTCTTTTAAATGTGCTGACCTGCATAGCACTAAAAAAAAACAAAAACAAATATGGCCATCTTTCTCTAACACACTATTATTTTGGCCTTCTTTTATTTTCCCCCACTATCTGTTTTATAGTTTTCCTTTGCAGGCAGGCAGTGGAGTCTCCAGAATACATGTCTCTCTCAGCCTCCACTGATTACTCACCAGTTCTAATGGCTTGCTCCAAGGAGTCCTCTGAGTGATAAATTACAGTCAACATATCAAAATGAAAATCGAGTCCAATTTGGGCAGACCAAGACTTGGGAATGAGCAATCTCTCTAGAATTCCTGGTGAACGCAGTCTCAATCAAAGGACTCCGCAGTGAGGTACTGTGGTGAACAGTCCTGCTGGAGGTCTGCAGCCACCATTCCTGATCTACTGCCTGGAGTGAAATATGATCTTAATTAATAAAGAGAAGGAAGAGGACGAGCCAGTAACTTATATGGAAAGGAAGAACCTGAAAGGAATAGGTATGGGACTTAGCTGGGAAGAGAGATTTCTGTAAAGAAATGCAGCCTAAACAATAAAAATATAATTTTAAGGTTTTAAGTATCTGTTAATTGATGCTTATGTGAAAGTGAAGAACAAATTTTCCTTCTGCCTCAGGAAAGAGCCAACTCCGTTAGAACAGAAGAAGAACGTATAGAATGAACTTCCTCATATACCCCCAAAAGGCAACAGGGCTTACTCACCATAAAACAATATACATTGCCATATAAAAAGACTTCCATTAGCATCACAGTTTCAACCTCATGCTCAAGGTATCTTCCCTGGCTAAATTCCCCCATTGCTGGCAGGCAGAGGGTTTTCTGTGTTAGCTTTTCTGCAACTCTGAAAGTTGCCACTTCTAATATTTGCATTTCCTCTGTGTGAAAGCACCTTGCCATGTGGCACAAGGCCCGTCAAAATTAAAACAAACAAATGCATCAATTCCAAATCCTTTCGGGCGTTTTGCCCTTGCTGTGCAGCTCCTCAGATCTCGGGACTGCCAGCCAGGCTTTGCCTGAATGACTGATGGGAAGGGGAAAACCCACCATACATAATCCCCCAGCTTAGTGAAAATAACAAGATTTCCAGGAGATGATAAATGTATTTTCCTTGGACTCTGCAGTTGCACAATGCTGATGTCTGGAGAAGGAGATTAGGCCTTTCTTTTTACTCTTGCCCCTATCATAACCTCCAATGAGGTCAAGAAAATGAATGTGAGGCTCCCAGAGTGGTAACTCAGGCAGCCTTTAACAGGGCTGTTCAGAGCCTTCCTCTATAAGAGTTGATGAAGAAGATCCATTTCAGAGTGTTGCCATATACAGGGAGGGTTAGGACAGAACAAGATATTCATAACTGGATGAAGCAGCATTTGGCAGTATGAGAGCAGGCTGCCTAGCTGATCTTGCCAATAATATCTGCTTGCCTCAAAGATTAATCCGTGCATGTTGAAGTACACACAGGCCTTAAAATGAAATAGCAAAAAGGAGGCATAAAGGCTTCTTGGCCCAGATAATTTCATAAAGCCCTGTCTCTGCAGAACCCAAAAAGAACCAAATTCAGTTTCATTATACCCGTGTTAGATTTCTGTTTGGGCACAATGGAACCATCAAAATAAAAATAAAAATAGTTCTGTAGGACAGAAAAGCCTGGTTTGAGGCAATGAGCTGTATTCCAATTAAAGCTCATTTCTGTGTCAGGGGAAAAAATAAATAAATCTGGAACAACAAACAACATTTGGAAATAAAAAACGGTTTGAAAAAGACTCTTGACTTTACTCCTTTGTATTTAGCAACATGAGCCTTGGCCTAACTACTTTCTTGAATCCTAGTCAGCCTTATTTGATGTAGGCCTAGATAGGCCACTCCCACATCATCTTTCTAATTTATGACCTTGTCATCTTTCTAACTTCCTCTGATGCCAGCATAGGAGTAAGGGATGATATTCCCAATGAACAGGCAATTTGAAAACAGAAGAGGATGTGCACTGCTTCTCTGGCCTGTGTGCTGCTACAGTGCTACCATTGCAACACAGAAGACTTTTATCTTTTATAAAGAGAAAACCAGGAATACTTAGAGTTGTCTACTTAGATAATGGTCTGTTCTTTGATGTTGATGCTGTCTGTTCAATCATGTCTGATTTTTGGTTATTTGATGGACCAACTTTCTCCACATTTTCTAGTCCTGTATGGCTTCTTTCATTTGTTTAATGATCTGGCATCAAACAGTCTGTTCTTTGCCTCTTCTTAAATATATTTTCTGTTTGTTTCTCTCTGATTCTGTGTCTTATCCTATTTCCATTATGCATTTGTTTAATTTGGCCCTTTGTTGCTGAACTATCTAATAGATTTTATAGCCATTATGCATGCTGCCCATAGTTAGTATGCATGGCTGGGATGTAATTTTGGATCATTCCTTTCCCACCACCATCCCACAAACACCTTGAGAAATGTGAGAGAAGCTCTGGTGGCATTAGCATCTTGCCTTTATTTTTAGCTCCCCACTTTCCTTGTTTTTCTCTCCCTCTTCTGCAAGGCCTTGCATTCTGCTCTTCTCGATCACTCCTGCCAATGCAGGTTTTTTATCTTGTAAGAAAAATTCTCACGGTGATATTTTTGAGCCTCACAAGATGCTAAAACTATGCTGGAGATTTGTATTCAAGTCAGCCTGGGCATCTGTTTTATTGACATTCACTACCCCTTCCTAAAAGTACGCATTTTGCAGCTTCTTGTTGACAAACTGCTTTGAACTGCTAGCCTTTTAGAGGAGGAGTAAGTAAATGCTTCACTGCGATCTGGTAATCGAACAAACTATGTTTATTCCAATCTTTTTAACATGGTCTCAGAGTCTAAAAGTATCACTGATAATAGATGGGGGGCATGTGCTTCTGGAACCTCAATCATTTTAGTCTGAGCGAGACATTAGGTTGTGGCATTTGAAAAGTATGAGAAGCCTTAGACTATAGCAGGAGTCTCCAAACTTAGCAACGTTAAGACTGTGGATTTCAGCTCCCAGAAGTCCTCAACCAGCCATGGGAATTCTGGGAGTTGAAGTCCACAAATCTTAAAGTTGCCAAGTTTGGAGACCCTTGGATTATAGCATAGGGGAGAAACCTGCAATTCCACAGAGATCCTCAATTCCATAGATTTTTTTTTATAACAATAGCACTTAGACTTCTATACTGCTTCATAGTGGTTTACAGCACTCTCTGACTGGTTTACAGAGTCAGCCTATTGCCTCCAACAATCTGGGTCCTCATTTTACCAACCTCAAAAGAATGGAAGGCTGAGTCAACCTTGAACCAGTCAAGGATCGAACTCCTGACTGTGGGCCAAGTTACTGCAATACTGTTATTCTAATCATTGCATCCTCCAATTACACCCCAATAATGGAAAATTGATGATACGGTTTTTAATAATTTAAGTTGGAAACTCCCTTAGAACAGCAAGATATTTTTGTCAGGGAGCCAAACATATTGGTCTCTATCTCTGTGGGTTTCAACTCAAGAGGAACCATAGTGCAGCCATTCAAGGGCAGTTTAGGAGCATACCTGTTTTTCCAGAATGAATAATGAAACAGCATTTCTTTTTCCTCTCCCTATATAACGGGAAGCCAAGAAATGGCCAAGCCTCCTCAGTTACATCTAGAAGTAGCATACCAGAAGGCAAACTATAAAAAAAATCTATTCTCCACTCTTATTATTTTTAGCCACCACCCAAGCTGAGGCAATCAGCTCATTCTGTTTACTAATCTTTTTTATAAGGCTCCTTATTTGATTCTTTGGATCTGTCTTAAGCAGTAGCCAGACAGGACTTATGTTTTTATTCTATGAAGAACAATTTTTTTTCAGCAAAAGTAAAGTCCTCAGGAAAATTGAAAATTCACTTGTCCTCATTGACTTTCTCTTAATTTGGGGGTTCTTGGTTATTTTTATTTTTGGTTTTAGAAGTGTTTTATACTAGTTAAACATATTGGAAAGCTTTTCACTCTTAAAGGTAGCTCAGGATTAATTTATTCTTGGGGAGAAGACAAATATCTTCATTTGTCATCTCTTCGAGAACAACAAAGCATTTGGCATATTCATGAAGGACAGTTCCATTAAATGTCTGAGAAAGACATAGCTTCTTTGAACATGGGGATAAATTGTAGACTATGACTAAATAACCATGATATTTGTATGCAATCAAATGCAGGCTGGACAGTTACTACCACCGGATATAGCATTTCCATTCTAATATCTTTACTAATGTTCAAGACAGGCGGGTCTGAAAAACTTTCTTAGTAACTGAAGCTATCCTCCTTTTTAAAATCAGTTCTGAATCGCCTTGAAAATAGGAGCATTGAATATCCTTGAGAGAAACCCTCCCCACCCCCTACCTCTGTAGTTATTCATAATTCCTGTAGGATTTTTCTTTTCTTTCAAATGTCTCATCATTTTAAGCTTTTCTCCAAATTGAAGTGCATTAAAGCCCCTGATTAATTTTGTGCCCGTTTGCTAGCTTTTGCATTTCTTTGACTACCATATATATCTCACCCTAATTTTGATCTTGAGATATAAATGCTAACTGGATTAGGGCTGTTTAGAATGGGAAGTAAACAAAACATTGAGGGACTTTGAAGTTTGCAAAAAAAAAAAAATTTTTTTTTAAATCCATAGAGATTAAAGGAGGTAGAATATTCTGATTCCACTCATTAAAACCTAGAAATGTAGCCTTCTATAGGCCTTGCACTGTAAATGTAATACAGGTAGCCTCGACTTACAACCATAATTGAGTGCAGGATTTATGTTGCTGAGTGAGAATTTTATCCCACTTTATGACTTTTCTTGCCACTCTTTTTAAATGAATCACTGGGGTTGTTAGATTAGTAACAACTCTGTTAAGTGAATCTGGCTTCCCTATTGACTTTGCTTGTCAGAAGGTCACAAAAGATGGTCACATGACCCCATATTTATGCAACTGTCATAAATATGAACCAGTTGCCAAGTATATAAATTACATGACCATGGGGATGCTGTAACGGGAACATAAGTGGGAAAAATGGTCATAAATCACTTTTTTCAGTGTTGTTGTAACTTCAAATGGTCACTAAATGAACTGTGGGAGGACTACCTGTAGTTTACAATAACAATCTAGGCCAGCTGCAATGTATAGCCTATTAAGCCAGGCATTTCCAACTAGCAGTGTACCAACTTTCTGCAATGGCTGCTGGCTTGATCCTACAAACTCAGGCAAGGCATAGAGAAAGAGAGTGAGGGCTCCCGTGTGCCTTCCACTTTATGATCACTAGTTCTGACTTGACCTAAATTAGTTAAATTGCAGGGTCAGCTGTAAGGAAGCATCTTATTATGGCACCTTGTATTATTCACAGCTTCTATACTCATTCGCTTTCTGTCCTGCTTTTCCTCCAAGAGCTCCAGAGGAAGCACACAACACAGTGGTGAAATTCAGCTGGATAGCACATCGCCTGAACTGGTAGTAGAGAATTTGAAATTGGCCCCACTCACCTGCCCCTGCCCTTATACTCCCTTATAGGAACTTCCTTTTTTTTTTCTTACTTACCTGAATCAGCAGTTTGGAGTGTCTATGGAGCCTTCCTGATGATCCCTGCTGCCTCTGGAGCCTCTAAAAACACTTTAAAGAGCCGCGCTGCAGCACGTTTGGTGCGCATGCATGCGCACTGAACCAGTAGCAAAACCGGTCGGATTCCACCCCTGACACAACACACTGTACTCTAATATTCTCCCCCTGCCACTGCTGCCATTTTGTGGCTGGCTTGAGAGAAGAATGATTTGTACAGAGTTACTCAATGGATTTCAGGGCTGGGGGCAGACTTGAACCTGAATCTTTAATGCCCTCACAACACATTACTCTGGGTGCAGCTTGAAATTGTAGCTAAACCCACCGATCCTCCAATAAAATAGACCGTGTGTGTAGCTCTGGATGCTTTACTAAAGGAACAGGATGGATGACACAGCGATGCTGTGTGTATGGGATGTGGATTTTGGTCCTCAGATGAACATATGCCATGGATTAGGCTAGATTCTTCTTCCTGGTGCTTCTGTTTCCTTCCAATGCTAAAGGAAATGGAGTCTGGCTTCCCAGGTGGCACTTGTTTTGGGTTTATGGGTAGATTACCCTTAAAGGGCTTCCAACAATACAGATTGGTATTTGGCCCTGGCCACTAGATGGGGCTAGAGAGCAACAACAATATATACACCAATTATATGCTGGGGCAACTCTCTCTCCTCTTGCTGCATTTTGTGGCTCGGTTGAGAGAAGAACAGTTGGTCCAGAATCACCCAATGGCTTTCATGACTGAGGGCAAACTTGAACCTGAATCTTTAGTATAATGCTTTCCCCATTATACAGGTAATTTTTGACTTACAACCACGGGTTTAGTGACTGTTTAATGTTAATGGCACTGAAACAAGTGACTTATGACTGGTTCTCACACTACAGCCATTGCAGCATTCCCATGGTCACATGATCAAAATTCAAGAGCTTGGCAATTGACATATATTTACAACTGTTACAGCATCATATGATTGCCATGTTTTACCTTCCCATCAGGCGTTTGACAAGCAGAATCAATGGGGGAAGTCAGATTTGCTTAATAGCCATGTGGTTCATTTAACAACCATGGCAAAAAAGTTTGTTAATTCACTTAACTGCCTTGCTTAGCAACAGAACATTCTGGTTTCAGCACTTTGAAGACTACCTGTACCATCATTGGCTCTCTAGCTTGTTATTTCCATCTTTGACCTGGAAGCTGGGCTATTCTAAAATATTGTGGAAGGAGACAAAATTTTTACTATCACAAACCAGAGTGGAAATCTCACTCATGACTTAGAATTTCTTGACTCTCACATTATTATCCAAAACAAAAGATGGTAACTATAAGATGTCCATGATGCTGTTTCTCTGAAACGGCTCAAAGTCGGCACCAAATTTCGCCTGTTACTATGTCGGTGGCAGCTGCTTTTCTTCAATTACATACAACAACAAGGGAAGATATATAGATAAGGTCTGAATGTGAAATTTAAATCCACCAAGTTATTATTCACCTTTCTGCAATCAAAGCAAATTTTGGAAGATTAAAATAAGCAATTGTCACATAGACATACAGACACATATATGCATAATACTCCAGTGGTGGGCTGCAACCTGTTTAACAACTGGTTTGGTGAGCGTGTGCTTTGCCACACAGCTTCAAATGGCAGCAGTTCAGCTTACCAGAGGCAGCCCGGGTGAGTAGGAAGGCTGCAGAGGCATGGAAAACTGATGTGCCACGCGATTCAGGTGAGCAAGAAAGAAAAAAAAAGGGGATATAGGACAGGATAGGGCGGGGCCAACTGATTGTCGCAACTACCGGTTCAATAGAACCGATGTGACCAGGCATTAGCCCACCACTGTGATACATACACATACACAAAACCATTTAAACCAGTATCAGTGGATTCACAGACATCACACTAAGCCATAAGCAAAGAAATGGCACAATAATATAGTATTACAACCAGGATGGACAGAATTTCCCTATTCCGAGACAAAAATATGCCAGTTCTTTAGGCACCCAGAGCAGAAAATCCAAATATGCCTTTTCCCCAGCAATTAAAATAAAACAAAAAAACAATAACAAGAAATAAACATTGCAGTCCTTTCCTAGCTCTTTAACCAGCTGCCTAAGGGAGCTTCTTCATCCTGCCAACCAGTTAGGTAACCCTGTCTAGGGAGCTAATAAGGGGAAAAGGAGAGACAGGATATACAGAAATAACTTCAGAAGCTGGTTATTATAAAACATCTCCACACAAAACTGGATGTAGTACAATGACACATTTGACTGCTAAGGGGAGAGAACTAAGATTTTCTAAATAAAAGCATAAAATAAAAAAAATAAAAATCAATGCCAGAATAAAACAACTGGGGATATACTACCAAGATGGTTTCAAAGAGGCAATGTACAGGTGAATGTCAAAGGAAGTAACTGGCTTACTGACTTTTCAGGAGCAAGGAATGAATGAGAGCACGGCTATAATCATAGCAAGGCTGATTGCACTCAAGGCAACTCATTCAGCACAGGTCAGGGCTGAAGTAGATACAAGAGAAAGAAACAGGAGTAAAGCTACAGGAAGCTTTTCAAATCCTTCAGGGAGCTGGTTTTGGAAAGCTAAAAGCCTCCGTGAAAAGGGGAATTATTTTATTGGGTTCTCCACCCTGCCTATACTGTAAGCAGGCAAGGCTGCTTGTAAGAAACAGCAGGGATTGCCTGAATTAGAAACATTGGGAATGATATGGTCAGCAAACACTTGCTCTGCCCTGGGCAACAGACAAAGTGAGTTACCAAGGGCCAAGTTGACTTCATTTTTCCATATTGCTCATGAGTCTTCCCAGCTCGGTGCTTTGCCTTAAATATATTGTAGTGGTTTTGAGAAAGCTGCAAGGGCCGGGGAGTAAACACCTCTAAAGATTAGTTGCATTTTGAAGGTTAAGCATTTGGGTTACTTGGCCCTCCTGTCCTTGCTGTGTGTGTGTGTGTGTGTGTGTGTACAGGCAGAAAAGTGATTAGGTGGAGGATGGGAATTTCGGGAGCTTAATGACTCAGCAATTGTTACTCAGTTGTTGGCTAGCTACTCAGCATTCAGTTTCGAAGCAGATGCATTCTTGGGGAAAATTCAGATGGCGATACCATGGCATGTACTGACCTAAGACATGGTGTCAGGTTGCATTTCTACTGGCTTTAAACCAGCTATGCCAGTGATGGGCAACTTTTTTGGGCACCGAGTGCTGAAAATGCGCGCATCTGAGAGCACATGTCCCAACTGCGCTCGTCAACATGCATGCATAGTCACAGACGTGCATGCACAGCAGACACCCGAAGACCAGCTGAGTCGCATGCATATGTGCAGTGGAGACCCAAAGACCAGCTGGGTCTCTGGGAAAAGCCAGGCGTGCACACGCACTGGAGGTGAGCTGGGGCGATGGCACAAATGGCCACAGGAAAGGCTCTGCGTGCCACTTCGGGCATAGGTTTGCCATCACTGAGCTATGCCAATGAGTTGTACCCATAGTAGTAGTACAAGAAGTATATTTCCAATTGCCAGTTGCTGGACAATAGAAGCAGGAATGCATTCTTGCCCTCATTCCACTTATGGGGTTATCAGAAAGGTCTCTTGAATCCCTCTGGGGGGAACCTGATGCTGGCCAACACTGATGATTGTTGCCAGTGCTTTAATAGGATACTTCTTATCCTTATCTTAGATTGATTCCAGCAGTTCGGAAACCTCCCCAAACCATTGTAATTTCCCTAGTGCCTGCAATGCAAATGTCATCCAAAAGTCTCCTGGGCATTTATATGAATCATAATCTCTCTACTCCTTTGTTGTCTTTCTTTGCTGGCAGCTGATAGCTAATGTAGCATTTATCCATGGGCTACCTTTGTTAGTTTTGTCCTTTCACGGATAGAGGTTCTGCCTGTCCGTCTCTCTTCTGTTCCCCACCCTCTCCACCTGGCTAGTCAATGAAGCAATTCACTGCATCATCTCTGAGCATGAGAGCTGCAATAGAACAGGTTGTATCCCTGCAGGATTGAAGAGGTAAAGAAGAGAGAGAGAGAGAAAAAAAAGAATGCAGGCTGATAAAGATCACCAGTATTCACTCAGATCTGATTCAGAGGTGAAACTCAGCAGGTTCACTAGAACCGGTAGTAAATTTTCTAAGCAGTTCGGAGAACCAGTTGTTAGAAGAAATCTCTTTTTGTTTTTGTTTTCCACTGTACAGGGTTAATCCTATCAGGAAGGCAAGAAAAAAACATTCTGGTGTTGTTTCTAGCCTAATCTTTATTGCCCTGCTTACAGAAACTGCCCACCC